>CAAKHB010005383.1:105896-146750 GCA_901007665.1 Aeoliscus strigatus
CCCCGCCTCCCCCCGACTGGAAATCTATGCTAAGCTGCTTTTCTAGCGGTAAACTCTTCGCCACTATTCTCCTCGAAAGCTGTGGATAGTTAAGTTGTGGGTGAAGTATGCACGTCACTTGGGAATAAGTGGGGGAAAAAAACAGCCTGAGTCGGCGAGGCTTCAGCCCCAAGCAGACCCACCGGGCCCCCGCTGCTCTTCCACTCGGACGACCTGGAGAGGAGAACATGAAGCCTGTTCTCCTCGGACCCAGAGGGGCCACACACACGGATCTGTGGAGGGTCAACACATACTTGGTCGTATATATTTTGTTTCAGCTGGCCCTCTTCGCTCACGCCTCCCCGGCGAAACCGTGTGACAAGAACTGTCTGTCCGGGAAATGTGTGAACGGATCCTGCGTCTGTGACCGGGGATGGGTCGGGGAGCAGTGCCAGCACTGCCAGGGCAGGTTCAGGTGAGTGCCCCAGACCAGACCTTCTCACATGGGTATACTATTATCTTTCTGCCTTTTGCTTATATGTGTTATAGTACAGTATAAAGTAGATTGTAGTTGTTTATGACAGATCTCAAAGAGAAATTCACCTGTGTACATTTCACTTTTACTCGTAGACACTGTTTTGGTGCAATAACTGTGGCCCTGGAACTGTTATTGTTTGGATGAATATTCCTTTAAGAGACAATACAGTTGAATTGCAATAATTTCAAGCCTATTTGCAGGAGGCAATTTTTTTTACACAGTTACACAGTATATATCTGAGGGGTGGTGGGGTGATTATTGATGATTATTGGAGAAAGTCCAGGTTCAGTTTAATAATCTCGGATGAGGATGGACAGATTTATCAGCCAAACACAAAATCTGTATTGACTGATAGCAGACTGGACAGACATCTGGAAATAAGATGGTTGAAGAGGGGCGAGAGCATACATGATGCACTTGGATTACGTACTTCCAACATCTTCAGTCTGGAATGTATTTATTTATCAGGTTGTTGTGTGGGAAAAAAAAGCTCACGCCTTAAAAGGTAAAACTGGAAATGTTGAAAGACCTGCAAGTGTGACAGGTTTTCTTATTCCTTATTTATTTCTTATCTTAGGTCTTATTAATATATAGCTGAATATTTCGAGTGATATTTCACTGCCTGTAATGATCGATGAGTCACATCTAGCATACTGAATATGATTACATTTCTGAGGTCATTCACAGATGAAGGGTTGAAGTCAAATGAAATGTAAATGAAAACAAGAAAAAGATGCATTGGTTTTGCCATCAGCTATCAGTGATTGGAGCATTCACAATGGTATTAGTACGTCTCTGATTATTCATTGTGTCAGATGAATATAGTTTGGTATTCAGTGAGATATTTCTTCTGAGATTCTAATTCTTCTGAGATCTTCTGAGATTTCTATGGTAACAATGCCACAGTTGGATCTGCTAATCAAACATTCTGTCCAGTGACTCATTTGTCAGTCAGGCACTTTACAAACAATACAATATGAATCTTCGTCAATAATCCTGTTGTCTATATTAGTTTTATGGCTTGTACCTTTTTCCTCCTGCTAGAAAAAAAGGTTTGCCGACATGTTCTTTTATGAAATGGGACTTTTGACAGCAGCACTGTGAACAGTGCGTCTGGTGTTATTCAGTATTAGCACTGAAGAGCAAATGATATTCTACCAAGATGTCTCGCTGTTGCATAAATACTGAATATCCTGATTCATGAACAGCCCTCTTGCTGTTTGGATTATCTGACATTTCAATTTATGTGAAATGACATGATCAATTTCATTAAGTAAATGTGTAAAGTTCATATTTTAACTTGTGCCATATTTTCACCAGTTTCATGGGCTATGTTTTCTAACATGCCCATGTAAATATGGTTAGTGTTCATTACTTATATATTGTGTCTAGCATGTTAAATTAGTATGTTCTGGTAAAATTTGTAGATATTGCATATCTACTGTTTATCTCTGACAGTGTTCTGTGGGAGGCTGATCTTATCTTATTTGTTGCTATCATACCAGCGTGTTGACTGCAATCTGTCCTCTGTGGTCTTTCAGGTTGACGGAGCCCTCAGGATACCTGACTGATGGTCCAATCAACTATCAGTACAAAACCAAGTGCACCTGGCTTATTGAAGGATAGTAAGTCCTAATTGTATTAATTATTTTCTACTGATAGGTATTTTTTGTGAAAACTTAAGCATTTATCCACCTCTTGTCTCCTCCGTCCTACAGTCCAAATGCAGTTCTTCGTTTAAGATTCAACCACTTTGCTACAGAATGTAGTTGGGACCATATGTACGTTTATGATGGAGACTCGATATACGCTCCCCTGGTGGCTGTTTTCAGGTGAGAGACTCCAAAACTTCATTGCTGTTCATAACGGTGATGCACAATTTTGCTTGTACAGCAGAAACAAACGGAATCAACTGTTATTTCATGTCAGTGCAATTTTTAACCTCACAGAATTGTATATTTCCGTCTTTCCAATTACTGAGTTTTTCTTTTACTGCCACTTGGAAATGTCCTCAGTTTTGAGAAGGTGACGCTGGTGTTTTTTGTCAACAGTGGTCTCATTGTACCAGAGGTGCGGGGAAATGAAACAGTTCCTGAGGTTGAAACAACTTCAGGCTATGCACTACTTCACTTTTTCAGTGATGCTGCCTATAACCTGACAGGATTTGAAATCTTTTACTCGTAAGTATCTTATACTTTGACTCAACCTGTAAGAATATCATAGTACAAAAGCTTCCTGTACCTTGACGGGTACCTCTGTTCCAACCCCTTTCAGAGTCACAGCAAACTGTCATGTCCATTTATTATCTGAGCTCTTAATCTATTGTATTTTTTTTTTTCTGGACTCACACTTCTGTAACAGTACAGTCAGCACAAGTAAAACCACCAGCAGCTGTTAATGACCGGTGATACGCTCGTAAATCATCAGCTAAATGAAGATATTCCTGTCTAGGATCAACTCTTGTCCCAATAACTGCTCTGGCCATGGGAAGTGCACCCCTGGGAACTCGGCTGCCAGCAGAGTGTACTGTGAATGTGACAAGTACTGGAAGGGTGAGGCCTGCGACATTCCCTACTGCAGGAACAACTGCGGCAGCCCCGACCACGGCTACTGCGACCTCACCGGGGAGAAGTTGTGTGTTTGCAATGACAGTTGGCAAGGTACGAGCAAGCTCCCTCCGCTCTGGCACAGTTGACTCATGGACTGTATAGAAGAACGAACCAGGTGACAGCTCATTAAATTGAAGACTGGTGGCTGGTTGTGGGATAGATGACATGGTTGGCAGGCAGCACCACTCTAATCACTGCACTGCTCGACGCTGAATGATCACTTGTAACCACGTTTTCTGGGATGTTTTGGCTTTATTTTGTCATTTTCATATCAACTTTTATTTAAAATATCACACTGATGAGATTGCTAGAGACAAATAATTTAAAATTTTCATACAAACACTAAAGCATACACATAGTATACATGTCTTAGGATGACATTATTATAATCATATATCTGCTGATACAAAAAAAAATAGCATTACAGGCTAGACATCCTCTGTCGAGCCAGCCAGGACTCTGAACTCCCTTCTTACTAATCAAAGCATGTCATTTCTCTGTTCTGACATTCACACACCGCCAACGTGAAGGGATTAACAGCGGTTCTGCTATAAACATTTCACTCTTTTTGGTGGAAAATGTGTGTCGGCACCATTTCAAAACCAATTCCAGGGCATCTTTTTCCTGCTTTACATTCTGTATCTGATCAAATAGCGTATAATTTGTAAACATCTATTCACAGAGTGCACTTGGGGCATTACATGCTTGTTTGATTTCTGCATCCTCGCTCTGGAATATATTTATCAGGTTGTTTGTGTAGAAAAAGAACGTTTGCGCTTTGATGGGAAATACTGAGAATGTTAAATGACCTGCACCCGTGACAGTCGCACATTTTATAATAATGATAAGCATCGCTGAATATTATTTGTAGAAAACCCGCCTGCAATGACCGGTGAGTCACATCTAGCATACTTTTGCCGTCACTCCTCCCAGATGTAGCAGAAGATGTGATGTGCATGCAGACACGTGGGACCTGTTGGTTGTGCCGTAGTGTTTACAGCTAACAAGCCCTCTGACAGTGTGTTATTATTTGCCTCCAGCTGGTGGGAACCAAATGCTCTCATGTGATGAAAGTTGACAGCATCGTTATCAGAGACATGTGCTTTTTCAGCACAACTGTCACTCACATATTTGAGCGTATTCACACCTCCCAGTCTGTCATGTTCGCTTAAGAAGTAGCCGTGCTATTGTGTGTTCCACAGTGACACGCTCGCTGTTCAAATTTTCTCACGAGTTGGCAGAGAAAAAGTGTCTCCAACGTGCAGCGAAGATGCGAATTTAATTGTTTGAAAACTCTTATGTCATGCATCCTGTCCTGTGTGTCCCTGTAGGCCCTGACTGCTCTCTAACTGTACCTTCAACGGAGTCCTTCTGGGTCTTACCCAGCGTCAAGCCCTTTGGCACATCACTTGGCAGGGCCTCCCATAAGGCTGTGGTGCAGGAGAAGGTCATGTGGGTTGTGGGAGGATACACGTTCAACTTCACCTCCTTCCAAATGATTCTCAAGTAAGCCGCCGCAGCAGCGATTGGATAAAATACCAGGGATCTAAAGATACCGAGAGTCTGTGAAGAAAATGTCTACACTTTTACACTGTGTTCTCTACACGTTATCCTGATGCGTTTGTGCGTAGGAGGAGGAACTTTATGTTCTCTTGCTTACCTCTGCAGCTACAACCTGGAGAGCGGTGTGTGGAACACGGTGCCCATCAATAGCGGCCCAGTGCCAAGATACGGCCACTCGCTTGCTGCCCACCAAGTAAGTAGTGTTAAATTGGTTTACGAAGACTATGGCGAAACATATTAGTCAACAAAAACCTTTTTCACGGACAAAAGCTGAATAAAAAATAAATAAAAAGTGTGATGCGAAGGCTGATAAAATATAACTGACTCTTCAGTCAACTAATTCAAATGAGATTAAAATGTTAGGGCGGGACGAATCCAACCGGAACTGTTCTATTTGTGCCATGTTTTTGACCTTAAGAATGAAATAAAATACATGTTTTGTCTTACAACTGTTAAGTCTGTGTCTGTATTGCATATTCAGAAAAAGGCAAATAAGGCCGAAAAAGGGACTTTCTGGAGTTACTAGAGATAGCACACAAAGCAGTAGTGTTTTATTTGAATTTCAGCGGGCAGAGTAAGGATATCTGCAGGTCTTTGAAGACAATATGGCAAAGAGATTTGGAAAGTGAGTTAAATGAGGGGGAGTGGAATAGGATAGTAGCAAACTAAGGAAATACATCAGGGCGGCTAGCGGGAAGTTTATCCAATCAGAATTTGCTGTCAAAATTAACGCCGCAGGTAAGACAGAAATGGACGCAGAAGAAAGCTTTTTTTCACATTCAATAAATGTCTCCTCTTCAGGACGATATCTATATGTTTGGAGGGAAGCTGGAGGCCGGCTGGGGTAATGTGACAGATGAGCTGTGGGTGTTCAATATACCCAGTCGAACTTGGCAGCGGAGAAACCCGGTGGTCGGTCCGCCCTCGCAGGCTCAGATCTACGCGGTGGAAGGGCACTCGGCACACTGCGTTCTGCTGGATGGCGTTGACGCAGTCATGGTGGTCATCTTCGGCTACTCTCCCATCTACAGCTACATCAGCAACGTTCAGGAGTACAATCTGAGTGAGTTTCAAGCAACGTTTTTGTTGCAGTTTAAGTCTTGTGATGGCAGTTTGCTCGTCCCTGAGAGAGAACAAAGCTGCAGTTATTTGTAAATTGTGCACATGATGAATTAATTGAGGGAAGAAAGTTTAAGAGAGGTCTCCATTTTTGGCAAATTTAGTAAAGATGAAGTTCAGCGTTGTCTTACACTGACGTTCTTTTGAGATGCTGAACCTCAAAAACCAAAAGAATTTCAACAAATTGTCTGGAGTGCCCCGATAGGAATTGTTCAGAAAACCACAGCAGACAAAAGATTGTTTCAAACGGCATTTAGAACTAACTGCAAATAATTGCTTGTGTGTTTTGAAAATTCCATCTTTCTTTCCTAAAAATCTGTCTTCTGGATCTGGGCTGGGAGAAGCTTAGAAATGTGCTGGAAGATCAATATAAAATGTGCATCCATCTCTATAAATACTGTAACTATATGAAGGATTTAAAGTTAATAAGACCCATTTTCAAGGATTATTCATCAATTCATGGAAAAGCTTGAATTCTTAACCCCTTTAGATATGTGGTGTTTGTAATGAAATAATGGTAAATGGTAATAGTAAACACACACATCTCCTGTGTTAAAAGGGATTGAAGGACACATTCTGTTTGTGCTTCGTTCTCAGGATCGAACACCTGGTTTGTGCCTGAGACCAAAGGTGCCGTTCCACAGGGAGGTTACGGCCACAGCAGCACGTACGACAGCGCCAGCGGCAGCGTGTATGTCCATGGCGGCTACAAAGCGCTTCCTGCCAACAAATTTGGCCTCGTTGATGACCTTTACCGCTACGATGTCAGCACCCGGACATGGTCAGTCATCACGCACCGTGCATATGCTTCTCTGCCTGTTCATTGTGTCGTCCAGTCGGACGGCGACACGCTCCGTCTGTTCAACATGTCCTCCACGTGTGTGCGATGCGTCCAGGTTCATCCTGAGAGAGAGCGGCTATCCTCGGTACTTGCACTCAGCTGCGCTTCTCAGCGGCACCCTGCTCATCTTTGGGGGCAACACGCACAACGACACGTCACTCAGCAACGGCGCCAAGTGTTTCTCTGCCGACTTCCTCGCCTATGATATCGGTAGGACTCAACAGTCAGGAAAGAGCAGATAAACTGGATCAAATCAACACATACATGAGTTTTTTTTGTGTGATTCTTGCAGCCTGCGATGAGTGGAAGCTCCTGCCTAAACCCAACCTGCACAGGGACGTCAACCGCTTTGGGCACTCTGCTGTGGTCAGCAATGGGTGAGTCCAATGATTCCAGGTGCCTTCAGGCGTCACTAGGGATGCTGCGATTTTACTGTGTATTTATTGATTAATCACGATGACGAAAGTCAAGATGATCGTATTGTAAGGACTGTAATTATCGTGCTTATCGACCTGTATGTTGGCTGATAAACAGGAGAACCACTTCAGCACGTAAAGTATCAAGGGGAAGCCATCTGCGACAAATTGTTTCCACCAAATACAGGCGTGCATGGGACCAGGATGTTGTGATGACTGACAGACCGCATGTCTGCAAAACTGACATTAGAAAGTGTTGAGTAAAGGAGCCAAAACAAAGATCACTCCTTGTTCTCACACGTTAATTACATCAGTGTTATGGCTTCTTTCAAACAACAAAAGCTGCAACATTCGAAGGACACCAGACATGACACAGTTTATTATTTCAGACATTGCTGTTCTGTGGCTCACTGTGTCCTGAAATTGTCACTGTGTTACAATGTTACCCAAACCGCCCCTACGCTGACGCTGACAGTTTGTCCTCTGTCCTCACCAGGTCCATGTATGTGTTCGGGGGCTTCTCCAGTGTGTTGCTGAATGACGTGCTTGTGTACCGACCCCCCAGCTGCCAGGCTTTCTTGGCAGAGGAGGGATGTGTGAAGGCCGGCCCTGGGGTCCGCTGCATTTGGAGCCGAGGCCGCTGTCTCCCGTGGGAGCCCAGCATGACCAATGGAAGCCTCAGGCCTGCAGCCTTCTGCCCCCCGAAAGCTGGTGAGAAACGCGAGTGACGCAGTGGATAATGTAACTGAATGACAGACATGAGTGTATCTTACACAGGTTTCACACTAGGGATGTCAGGATTAATCGTAGTTAGGATTAGTCAGGAGAAATTCACTAACTTATAGTTGCCCTTCACTTGTTCTGTGTTTTTAAAGTCGTTGTTGCCATGGCTTCCAATAACGTGGTGTTCTGTCCCGAGCAGCAGCTGATCACACTGGGCTTGCCGCACGAAAGGAAATCCACATTTGTTTTCTTGCTAAAGTCTGCCAAATATCAGAGTAAAGAATCCATCAAACATTCTTTAACAACACATCCCTTTGGCTGGCTAAGAATTAGAATGCTTTTGATTTTAGATTGTTTTTTTTTTTTTTTTTTTTTCAAAATCCACAGGGTGAATGGTGTTCAAGGCCTCAGACATCAGACATCTCTCAGCCATTCCAGATGACTGGTGTCGCGTTCCAATCCATTTTGTTTTTCTCTGAGTGAATCATCTCTGAGGAAGTATTTGTTATGTGACGTCGATACTTTTTCTTTTCTCTCCTTTAACAGTTACAGTCGACGAGTGGTGCTACCGGTTCTCTGACTGCACCAGCTGCACAGCCAACACCAATGGGTGTCAGTGGTGTGACGACAAGAAATGCATCTCTGCCTCAAGCAACTGTACTACTGTGAGTGGACCAACAGGGGGCGCCAGAGCACTTCTGGTCTGACATTCATTTAAGTCTCAGTGGATTAACACATCTGAGTTTACATGGAATGATGTATTGATGTATGCTGTGCAACACACACACACACACACACACACCTTACACTTCTTCTTCTGCTACAGAGCGTGAAGAACTTCACTGAGTGTCCGGTGCGGAACGAGCACGTGTGCAGCAAGCTGGCCAACTGCAAGAGCTGCTCGCTGAACCCCAACTGTCAGTGGGACCAGAACCAGTCCGAATGCCACGCTTTGCCTGGTGAGATACACACACCTACGCGTTTATGGGGCTTTTCCTGCACAATTTCCACTGTGATAGAACCTGGTACCTATTACTTTGTCCGTCTGAAGCACAGACGTATTTGTGATTTTTGGCCGGTCAGAACGTTTGTTATAAGAGCTGGACGGAGCCGCATGGAGAGACTGCAGTCTCTTTTCACTCACTCGGTTACAGTCCCAACTTCTCCATCTCCTCCATGTTCTACATTGTTTATGTGTTTGTGTTATGTGTCACGGTAAGTTACACGTAGCTGGCACAGGCTCTTTGTTCCTAAAACCCAGTCACATCCATCTGTGTCCCAAAGTACCTTTATTCATCTGGAGTGTTTTCAGTTTCTACCTTCCAAACGCTCCCCTTGAAACAACTCTGTTTGTGAAATCAGAAGAAACACTGCCATCACTTTAGACACAGCTCTCAAGTTCATCTTGTCGCCTCCGGGCTGAGTGCAGGGGGGTGGTGTAAATCATATCTAAAGCCTGAGAGGGGGTGACATCAACTAAAAGCATACAGCTATTCAGGCGTATGCGTCACAACTAGCAGGAAGCAGACATTAACAGTTTGGCCTCTGAAATCCATCCACACTTTCTCTTGAGTACATTAGCATCTGTGACACCTGAAATCCTTCCTGCTTGTGCTTTAGATGAGAGAAGTGCTCCACTTTGTCCCCTTTTGAAGCCTATTGCTGTTATTCAGCGGTATTTTACCAATTAACCACGCATTTTTTCATTCTGTTTCAAAATAATGAGCCACTGTCAAAGAAATTTCCCCGGAAAAGCCCTTTGTTTTTTGCCGTCACATCTTAACCTCTGCGATCTCGCTTCATTCCCTCAGCCCAGCAGTGCAGCGAGGGCTGGAGCCAAGTCGGGGAAGCCTGCTTACGGATCAACTCCAGCCGAGAGAGTTATGACAATGCCCAGCACTACTGCAAGAACCTGAACGGAAACATCGCCTCGCTCACCACCTCCAAACAAGTGGACTTTGTACTGGAAGAGCTGAAGAAACTTCAGGAACAAGACAAGGTAAAAACATAAACAAGTCAATTTGTCTGAATGAAACTCTTGGAATTGCAGCGGTTGAAAGTGCGTCCTGTAGTAAATGCGTCCGATTGAGTCTGACATGCTTTGTGAAATCTTAACAAGCTGCAATTTGTTTGCACACGTGAGGCGAGAACAGCGTCCGCTAGTTGAGTCAGTCGATTCCATTGATGAGTTCCACGCTGAGACGTGATTGGCTCCTCGTCAGTCGTGCTCTGCTCTGTTCCTTGTCTGATTGCAGTCTCTCTTTTAAGCTTGTGTAATTCCTCCCTCGCACTAATTTTTTTTATCAAAGCATCTTCCACAAGTGACCTGCTTAGTTTGTTTTTTAACTGCTGGTAAACAGCACCAACTGAATATTTTTCCAATCACACTAGTTCTCACCTTGTTATCACAATTTATACCGTGGTCTATTTGACAAGAAAAACAACCAAAATGGATGATTTTAACATTTCTGTCCAGTTGTTTGGAGAGGACAAGAATTGAAGCGAAAAACAGAACAGGGGAGTGACACTTGAAGAGTCACCCAACGTGAGTTAGGTCTGGATAACACATGAAAACATTTACAGCAAAAACTAACGGTTCCATTTCTTTTTCTTTGGCAAATGACCATGGTATAACACGTAGGTGAGTGTTAAACAGTTTTAAGGCGGGGGGGGGTCACGTATGCACATACTTTCCTCATAATCACTACTTACCTTATGTTTTGTGTAGAAAAGTTGATAAGATGCTTCAGTCTTACCCATATTACCAAATTAACAAAGCTCATATATCTCATAATGATGATGTCTTTAATATGTTTGAATGGTCTAAAAACCCTCTTAATTCAACTTGTTTTTAATCCTAAATAGAAATAATAGACAGTGGTTCTCATTTCACCACCGCTACATATTTTCCTCACACTTGTGCCGTCTCCTGGTCATTATGGTTTGGTCATGCTCGCTGTAATCATTACCATATCAAGAGTTGTCAGACTGGCCTGTTTGTTCCAAACATAACCCTGATTTACCAGCGTCCAATCCCTTTCCCTCTTTTATTAAAAGTTTGACTCCTCAAGGCAAACAGGGAATCATCTGTGAAATTATTTCCAGTCATTTTTTAATGGCGTTCCTCGTTCTGCGGTGTAAACGCAGCAGCCGTTCCATGCTTAAATGGTAGAGCAGAGCATAAATGGAGTTAGTTATTGCGTTTTTATCTCACATTTAAATAGCTGATTGTTTGAGGTTTAAACTGTCTGCTCTTCCAACTCAGCGTCTGTCTCCATGGGTCGGCCTGAGGAAAATCAACGTGTCTTACTGGGGCTGGGAGGACATGTCCCCCTTCACCAACAGCAGCTTGCGCTGGCTGCCCGGTGAGCCCAGTGACTCTGGTTTCTGTGCCTACCTGGAGGAGCCCCAGGTGTCAGGCCTCCGGGCGAACCCGTGCACCGCCACCGCCCATGGCCTCATCTGTGAAAAAGCCACCGGTGAGATGCGCGTGCGGTAAAAGTTGCCAGAGAACGTTTCAGCAACACACACACACTCACACACACACACACAAACACACAAAACAATCCTGATCTTTCTGCGATCTTTCCAGGAAACCCCAATCAGAGCGCCCGCCCGTCCTGTAAGAAGCCGTGCTCGCTGCACACCAGCTGCACCAACTGCACCAGCCAGTCCACGGAGTGCATGTGGTGCGGCAGTGCGAAGCGCTGTGTCGACTCCACTGCCTACGTCATCTCTTTCCCCTATGGCCAGTGTTTGGAGTGGAAGACCGGAGATTGTGTTGGTAAGTGGTTTTCACTACAACTAATCCAAACAAGGCTTCTTTTAAAGTCTGTAGCCGTGCAATCAGCCCAGTTAGCTTGCCCAGATTAGCTTCAGTAAGCAAGTCAATATTCATCACAGCGGAAAAGGAGTTTAAAGGAAAAGACTCGCTCATAGTGGAAGGTGTTTGTGTCAGAGGGATATTGTATTAGTTTGTTGTTATTGGTTTTGAAAGCTGTTTTTGGTTTGTAATGGCCAATTAGTTGCACATATGTTCACCCCAACTGTTTGATTTCCCCACTGGCCGCGCTGCAAATTGACTCTTAACCATTAGCTGACTTTGAGTAGAAACACTCTAGATGTCTAGTGACTTCTTTCTGCGACTGTGAGAGCAGAGTGGAACCTGCACGGCGACTGGAGGTCGGGAGGTAGAGCGGGTCGTCCCAGCAGTCGGAAGCTTCCTAGTTCTCATCTGGACTCCTCCAGAGTCCAAGTGTCCTTGAGCAATAGAGCAGCTTCTGCACATGAATGGCTAAACGAGGCGTTGTAGAGCGAATGTAGTTGAAGTAGAAATGCAGGCATTTATCATTTTGCACACATGTTCATGTGTTTCATCAGCTTGGACTGGATCACATGTGATACAGTGGAGGAAAATCCTCCTTTTGATGAAGCGTTCCCTCTTTGTGTGCACAGCAGAGCGTGGCCCGGGCCAACAGTCGTTCTGTTTTTATGTCAAAACCCAACCCGAGTTCAATACAGTTAATGTAAGCTGACGCCCCGGGATGTGTTAAACAGCCTGAATCGCCTCATTAGAAACAAGGGGAGCAAAGTAAATGCAACAAATCAATGCAAACAGCGCTGATGGTCGACAGAAAGACAATAACAGAGACTTCAACATTAAAATAACTTCACAGAAGACACAGACGTATTATAAGCGCCTACAGCGGAGGCAGCCTCAAACACAAAACTTCAGTGTGTGTCACAGTGTAAGTAAACTGGTAACGTAACAGTGTTTCATGACATGACCGTACCTCCAGCTGAAGGTTTGCTTAGTCGTTAGGCTTGTGTCTGAATTCTACCCACAAATACATCACTGATCTGTTTTTTGGGTAACAGACACAAAGGACACAACATCTCAGTGTCACAAGTGTCAGCGAGTTGTGGGTAACCCAGGGTGACTCTGTATGGTGACTCTGTATTGGAGACATTTCCTCTCTTCTTCTTTTTACCAGCTTGAATTATCACGCTCACGGTTTAGTTTTTCTGCTGAACTGCTGTTGATTTGTTGAGGTGGAATGCTGTTCACTCATGACCTTGAACGTTGGTTCTGATAAAGTCGAGCCTTTCAGAAGGAATCCTTTCAAAAGCCGCTTTTTTGCCTCTTTGTAGCCACGTCGTCGACAGACAAACAATGCGAGCAGACAGTCGGTGTGTTCAGGAAGTCACTTTTACAACAGATCGAAGGTTTGTCGTGCTGTTTGGTATAATTCTTGCGGGAGTATGCTCAAACATTTGACATTTGAACGCTGTCATACATACATTCAGTCTGTACACTCTTTTTCTTCTGATGCATGTCTTATTTACCTGGCGTGCGAGTGCTAAAACCGGATCAGGCGAGACTTGTTTTGCTGCACAGAACCAGACGTAAACACTATCCAATTCATGTAACAGCTCCAGGCATCAGACTGTGTTTTTCCGTGTTCACATCTATTGATTTATCTGTCAAAATCCATTTGACAGAGGTGGATTTTGTTGTTAGGTCTCACTTTATTCTCCCTCCCAGCACGCTTTTGTGTTGTGCCATCACAAAAGTTCTCCTTCAGCTTCCTCAGCCTTGGTTTGTTCTTGAGAAATCTGCCACTTACGTCCCGTCGTCAAAACAAACGTAAATGGCCTTACTTTGTGCTGATTGTCTTGCGTTGTCATGGTTTCACATCCATTAGCAGAATAGCTGGAGATCTGTTTGACATAAACCGAGGTAAAAGCACTCAAGAGTGTCTCCTTAAAGTAGCGGTGGCATTTTCTCCGAGAGGCCACGCTGCAACATGTCAGGCAATTCAGTGGCCTGAAAGTTCATTCCTCCAGCTGACAAATCAGCATCAGTCCTTTGGGTGTCTGGGTTCGGAGTGAGGTGCCACTCCGCACGTCACATTTAAACTTCTCACTGAAGTTGGCTGAAAACCACCAGCCGTTCCCTCACTCACACTTTGTCTTGCTCACCCCTCCATCAACTTTTTAATACTGCAGGTTCGATCCTTATCGTCTTATCTGCTTCCAAATCTGTTGTTTTGACAGCTTACCTGATCAGCAATTTATGTTTCGGTGTAAAGCAGCTTTATCTTGTATGGAATCCTCCAAAATGAAATTATCTTAGTTGGCTGTAACATTTAGACTTTTGCTGTGGTTGTTGCTTTGCGGTCGCTCGAATTCCAAATGTTGGTGCTCTTCTCAAGGTGACCCTGGTAGATGGATGTTAAAACGAGTAGAGACGTGACTAGTAAATGGAAATGACGAAGTCTGGAAAGGGTTGAAATCATAGTTAGCTACTCTGACGGGCATTGAAGGGCTAGTGACTGACCTGCTCACTGGGTGCACCTGTACTACAATGTCGTTATTTTTTCTTTGCTCCCTCATTTGAGTCCAAAAAGTGTCAACCGATCTACTATTTACTCGATCAAATAGCATGGCGTAGCGGTCAGAAAAACAACAGATCTAATCTAAGGGTCCTACCTGAATACATGTTCATTATCACCCGCCAACAATTGCGCCCTCTCATGGACTAATTCATGTCCAACACACCCACAGACACACAACAAAATGGACCATTACAGTATAATTGTGTCTAAAAGGGCCGAAGCCATTAAAGCCTTTTCTAATATGACACTTGAAGATGACTTAAGAAGTTTCTTCCACCTGCACCTTTAGCCCAGAACTGTTCCGGCCTGCGGACATGTACCCAGTGTCTGGAGCAGCCCGAGTGCGGTTGGTGTGGAGATCCCAGCAGCACAGGAAAGGGCCTGTGCATGGAGGGGTCATATCGGGGTCCCATGAAGAGACCGGCGAAGCAGAGCCCGTCTCAGGACATGACACTGGAGCCCGGCAGCTGCCCCAAAGACAGGAGCTTTGAGTGGGCCTTCATCCACTGCCCCGGTGAGACACCCACTTCCTGTTCATCCTCCTGAAATTACAGATCATGTGTCATAAGTGGCTCCGCCTTGAGACGTTGTTCCTACATATTGACTCTCACATCTTACGTTTAAAAAAACAAAACAAAACAGATTGTCGTTATCATGAGGGTCTTGTTTCAGCACACACATGCAATTAATCCCTCCCTGCTGACTCCCTGCAACCAGATCAACCAACGTCATGTAAACCGATAATATGTTCATTGCGAGTTGTAATTAGAGAATCTAGAGCTCTGTTGGTTTTAGTAAAACATGAGAAAATCCGATATGATTCATATACACGTACTTAGATACTGTTATTTCATCACCTTTTGACTCATATTGATGCATGCATTTACAGTAAATACACCATTATTCATTTGAAGGATTAGATTCAAGGGGGAAGGAGCCTTTTCAGATGGTGTAGATATCAAGATATTTGTATTTGTGAACTTAATATATTCCAATGGATGGACTTAGTTTATCTGCCATTGTGACATTTGCAATATTTCTTATTTTTAAATCCTTAAAACAAGCTGTTGAATGTGACTTTCAGTAAGTTCTTCCCCCTTTAAATCTTAAAACATAAAACTCCAACACGTTTAGTTCCTTTCTGTTGTATCCTCCACTTCAAGGATACAGCCTCTGTAGTGTGAGGGAGACTAATGTATTTCTGAAAGTCAAAGTGGTGAAAGTACTTCAGACCCTGCAGCAACATTCATCCATAACTCCTGTTTATTTACTCCACAGCGTGCCAGTGCAACGGCCACAGCACGTGCGTGAACGGCAGCGTGTGTGAGCAGTGCCGCAACCTTACCACTGGTCCTCACTGCCAGACCTGCATGTCTGGTTACCATGGAGACCCCACCAATGGTGGTAAATGCCAGGGTAAGTGCAGCGTCACAGATAAACAGCCATTCAGTGCACAGTGTGGACTCAATGGATGTTATCATTCAGGTGAAGTGGTTCATTCATGCCCTTTTGGTATCCATCTTTACGCATTACACACAATCTCATGAACATAGAGCAGCAGAAATAGATAGATAGATAGATACTTTAATTGATCTCCAAGTGAAATTCACATTTTATATGTTCCACATATTATATATAATGATATTATGATTATAATAATATTTGATTATTGTATAATATTATATTCCATATATATTAAATTCCATGTTGTGCGTCTACAGTGTCAATGCACACATGTATGTATGTATGTGTGTTCATGTATCTTTTCTGTTGTGTGGATTATTCCATAATCCAGTGAAGTCTGGTAACGTGATAATGAACATACACCATCTTCTCTAAACAAAAGCACTAAATGGCATTATCGTGGTCTTTTGTCTGACCCCGTTTGACTTTCACGAGGCCGTTAGAAACAGCAATAGGTGTAAAACAGATCAGGGTGTCTGCTGCTTATATTGGTGAAATACAGCGGTATATGACCCACACACTACGTCACATTTCCACTGTTTGTTTCTTTTCTGTCACACTTTAAAACAAGATTTGTTGGAGAAATATGGATACATCTTGACACTCAGACTTCTAGCATTCCTGTTGTCTATTATCATCATATATATATGGAATGGTAAACACACACATTACTGCTAATAATACTTCATCAAATGTAAAGTACAAGTATTTCTTAATGACTCTTGGTCCCAGTGTTTGTCTGGCAGGATCACACTCACCCTGTTATCCTTTCTGAAACATGAATAGCATTCC
The DNA here is from genome assembly GCA_901007665.1 of Aeoliscus strigatus. NCBI lineage: Eukaryota > Metazoa > Chordata > Actinopteri > Syngnathiformes > Centriscidae > Aeoliscus > Aeoliscus strigatus. The sequence goes on from CAAKHB010005383.1 coordinate 122,339, forward strand.
AGAAAAATTACATCTTAGGCTATTGTTTACCGTATATGACCACACATGCACAATCCTGTATGTTTTGACACAACAGTGTTTGTGGAGCGGACGAGAGGGATTTTAGGTTCATATGTGCCTTCGAGAGCTTCTGACGTCCCTGTTTTAGACTGAGATTGCCCACCTGAGTACATGTGCAGACACCACACTTAATGTTTATTGCAAACTGTAATGTGTCTGCCTGCCGGTTTCTGGTCTTTGCTACACCCTCTTTCTCGCTCCTCTTTATTCTCTTTTACCATCTGTCCTATTTTGTGTGCACCCTCTAGCCTGTAAGTGCAATGGCCATGCAAGTGTGTGCCAGGTGTTAACCGGCAAGTGCTTCTGCACAACCAAGGGGATTAAAGGAGACCAGTGCCAGCTGTGAGTACTTTAACAACACACCCACTCACAAACAACATAACAGTTTTGATTCTCACATATCTCAAGTCCATGCCCTGAAATTTTGTCATTTCATTGCTTGTATAAACACCTCGAGGGCCATTTCAGGAGAACGGCGTTGGTAACAGTGAGGTGAAATGACAGCTATGCTACTTTGCCACTATACAGTTCCAGCTCGTTTGGTTCCAGACACGTCCCTTTTCCATTGTGACTCAGTGCCTCCCCGATGTCAGGTCTGATGCCATGTTAAATGAGCATGAGCACTGTATCATTATCCCACTCTGAGGCCGGCATCTTGTTGACGTCACGTTTAATGTCGACTCAGCTCACTTGGAACCTGGGCGGAGGAGGAACCAAAAAGAGCTGGGGGTACCAGGTACAATCCCTAATGGAAACGCAAAAAAAGCTGAGTAGAGGCGAGTGGAGTCGAGTCATGCTGGAACTGCCTAGTGGAACACGGACATTAGTGTCAGTGTTTTAGTTGAATTTCAAGGTGATGTCACCACCATGCTCTGTCCACAGTTCGGTGGAAGGCGCATGATCACTGTCACTCCAGACCATGAGTCCAAGGTGCATCTTAACTCGTTTGTTTTTCATCCTGTTCTGTTGGGAATGAGGAGCCCATACTGTCAGACGCTGACAAGTTTTCGCCAAAAGAAGTTGTTGGGAGAATTTGCGCCGAAACAGCCTTTGTTATATGAACATATGTGGTTTTATCAGAGTCATTAAATGTACTCTGTTTTATTGAATTTCCCCATTTCAGACCATGTATGAACATAGAAACGTACCTGAAAGGCATGGACAGGTCATAGAAAGTAAACATGCCTGACCCCAGTGTTAGTGTGTATCTATTTAACCAATGTTCCAACAGTTACTGGAGTGCTGTCAGGGACACTGAAGAGAAGTCTATTGACACTAAATGGAGTTAAACTTGATGTAATTTGGGTCGCAGCCATGACACCGACTGACTTTCACTTACCCTTTTCAGCTTAATTCCATAAAGGGATTCTCAAACTATGACATCTCCGTCCTGAATACATAAACTGGCAAATCAAATCAGTGATTTCTAACCATTGTGACACAGTCATGAGCATTGATTTCTGACCGCAAAAGGTCTCTCATTTCTTTCGGTGAGCCCTGGTGTGTTTGACTGTTTTGGTGGAGTAAACGGAGAAGGCAGTCAGTCGCCCACAAAATGCACCTCCAGCATGATTTGTGCTGACGGGGTGGATTCCCTCCCTTGCAGGAGGCCCATCTCCATTTAGCTGTCTGCTTTCACAGCTGTAAGCAGAACGGACAGATGTCCTTAATACACCTAATGCAGTGAGAGGCAAACTGTGGCAAACACAGACACACCCAGTACACAGTTATGGGTGGGGAGGGAAGTTATTGCATATAACGACGGAGGAGAGTGAGACCTCCTGAAATGATGCTAAAACAACAATTCAGTTTTACACAATATTACAAGCTCAGTGCTTAGACCCACAGCCAGAGAGAGAAAAAACTGCCCAAAAACCCTTGTAACAGGACCAAAGGCAGAAACCTCAGGGAGAACTGCGTACAGGCTTACCACAAGGCTCCATGCTCGGCCCTCTACCAGGGACGGACAGACCAGCAATAGGTAAAGAAATGTACAGACAATGATGGCACTGAGGTGAGAGATTTGACGTTTAGCTACTAAAAGCTTCCAAAGAGTCTAACAGTGCATGTCCATCCATGTCTGTCCAATCATTGTTGGCGGCTGGAGAAACCTGTGAGGTGAGCAAGCTGTCCCACAGACCCCAGCAGTGAGGGGGGTGGGGTTGGTGGGTGGGTAGTCCCAGGATCGGCAGGTCCAGAAGTACCAGCAACCCCCGATCGGAAGGCGAAGGATAACAGAGGATAACAAAGGATAACACTTGTGCGCAGTATAACAGAGTTGCAGGTGGAACAAAAGACTCATTTGGGATCATCAGAGCGACACTGGCACCAGCCGGCCAATCATGATGAACCACTTAGTGGGAAGATCTGCCCAAACAGCTCTGGAACCAGATATGGGGCGCCTCCGATGGCCGATTATCTGCTTCAGATCTAACCAGCGACACAAACCACAAGAATATGGTATTAATCCAATCTCATTATAGACAGAATCAGATTAGCTCTGCTGTTATCACTCGTATAGACCGCACAGTCTAGTCTTCAATCTGAAAAATCAAGATGCATTTTCACATTCAAACTTGTAATCAAGTAATTACCTTTTTCAAGTGCAATCTAGTTAGTGAGTGTATTGATTTCCCAGTGAGTGCGACACTTTGGCTGTGGTATAATATAATCTCGTTATATGCATTCAGCTCCTCCCCAACCTCAGCCGCTCCCTCTCACACCATCGCCACCCTCCAACAAGGGCTCCCACACAAGGGTACCGCGTCTTTTCGACAGCACACACACAGACACACACGTGTGCATTCACACATGCGTGCAGTACAGCCACTGATGCCATTAGGACTTCAGAATAATAGCTGCGCTAATGAAGTGAGGGTGCATCAGCGCAGAATAGAATTGTTTCTGAAAATTGATGGGGTCCACGCTGGGCTACAGTGATGAGTCAAACAAGAGCAGTGAGAGAAGTGTTTCTTATTATGCTGCTCATTTGGATGCAGACATTAGTGAGAGTTCCTTTTGTGCCCTAAGAAGCAGGAGTAACTCCTTTGCTGTGCCTCTTCTCCAGTCTGCATATGTGTGAAGGACATTGCTGCCGGTTCATATCACATTTCCTCTGTTTATGTGGAACCATGTGTGTGTGCATTTTGCCCGCGGAATCACACGGAGAGCCGCAGCACAGACAAAGGTTCAAGATGAGTGTAGATCAAATTAAGATACAGTGTAAGGGGATTGCCCTGAGTTCAGATGTGTGCGTGCATGCGTGCAGGTGTAGATTAAATTAAGATACAGCAGAGAAGAGTTGCATTATACACTATGGTGTGTGTGTGTGTGTGTGTATGTATGTGTCGCCACCGCTGAAATTCCCCAGGAGTGATGCTCTGCATGCTTCAAAAGCATGTGGCGGCATTTTGTCTTCCATTCTTGTGTGCCATGATAAAAGGGCATTCTACCCTGTCCTTGCCTGTCGGATGTAAACAGCCCCCTCCCACCACACACACACACACACACACACACACACAAACACATATCTGGTCATTCAAAGCGCTGGTGTTAGCACTGTAGTATGTGCTGGTATGACTTTGTGTTCTAAATGTTGCTGATCAGGGCAATTAATTCTCTAAAAACTGTCCTTTGCTCCACATGTAGCTTTGAATTCCACGCACACACATTGGTGGACATTTCCTCTGAATCCAGTGCTGCAGAGTATTTGATGTTCAACTGGAAGTGTACAACAAAAACAATGACTTTCATGGACATCACCCACTGACAAGCAGTGGAAGAAGGTGAAAATGTATCTTCTCCTCCGTCACTGTAACATCTGCAGCTGCCTCCTCCAGCTCCATCATCGGAACCAGTGACTGTAAAATAGAACAACTGTGTGTGTGTGTGTGTGTGCGTGCGTGCGTGTGGGGGGGGCCCCAGGCCCCATAATGGACATTTGCCGGTGTCAGATTTACTTTATTGAGCAATTCTGCTACTTTATTAACCCTCTTTTATCAGGTAAAGTGCTGCCGATTGCGATGATAGTGGAGTTCAGGATCAATTGTAAACAGGTAAATGTGTAAAAGCTAAAAAAACCAAACAAACCCAGAGGAGAGGCATTGCATTCCTCCATTAGGAGGCAGATGAAGAACACACACACACACACACACACACACACACACCACTACATGTTCCTCCTTATTTCAGGCTTTTGGAAAAACACAATAAAATTATCGCTCATTCTGCCCAATAGCAGGATTTTACAGTTCTAAGAAGAATTGAGCTTGAGGACAGTCGAGGCAGCAAGTGGTCGAAAAGTTTGCGTTTTTCATAGAAATAAACCCATTCAAAGAGGCATGAAGCCTCTTCTGTTTTCGTCAAAGTGGTCATGTCTGCCTCTTCTTCTCTGCTCTGTGCACCCGTTATTTATTAATGTTAATTTATAACGGCATACCCTCCACCGGTCTGCCGTGCCAAGCTGCCGTTCCCTTTGTTCGTAAAAGCCCCATCTGTTTAATAAGAAGAGTTTGTCATTGTTGTTTATGGTTGTGTTTTCCATTAAAATAATGAACCAATGCCATTTGTTATCAAAAGTATTTGACTTCTTGGGGTTTAAACTGCCGCAGTTACATTAAGAATCCCCTGTGTGATTAGCTCCCGATCAGAAGCTCCATCATCAATTGATTTTCTTTGAAGTGATGGCAGAAAACTCATACGACCAGCTGAGTGTCACGGAGGCTCTGGTGTGTGTGTGCGTCATATTGACAGCCCGCGGCGCGTCACACTGATGCGTTACGATTGCTGTTACACACTAAGTGCAGTCCGGTTTATTCAGCATGCAGCTGTGAACTATAAGTTTTAACACACCAGATGGTGTTTGTACGCTGCAATGGAAGATTTTTTTTCCGTGGACCAACACAAGAATGGAACAGAAATGGATCAGAGGCAAATAGAACCTAGAAATCGACCATCCAGAATGTTTTTTTAGCCTCGAGTTAGTTTGGGTGCTCATTAGTGGAGTTTATAGAGCTTATAATCAGTTCACACAGGCTGTATTATAAGTGGAGGCTCATAAGAATCTTTTTTTTTTTTTATTCAGTTTAGTTTCTTTCATTTATTTACATATATATTTAAAAAAATAAGAGAAAATGGTTTTTCTCTCTCTCTCTCTTTCGCAAATAAAATGAAGCATCAAGGACCATTTTTGTAGAAAAAAAAGGAGCATTCGTGGCTGGTATCAGCAACTGTAGTAATTCAACAACTTATTGAATTACTACAGAGCAGTTCATCTTGTTATTGTTGTTTGTTTTTGTCATTGGTCCATTTTCCAGTCATCTACCAGGAGCCAGAAGTCACTTATGGCAGCATGATTATAAATTTCTTTTGTGTCTTTTCATTTGAGTTTATGTGTGTGTCTCAGTTAAGTTTGTGTTGGTGTGTTTTAAAATGGGTTAGGGAGAAGTGGCTACTGAACTCCATTTCGGATCCAGGTTATCCCCAACCTGACTGAGACACCCTGCAGAGAACGTTCCTCTGCTCTGCATTAAAAAAAAAGTTCACCGTGAGCTCTGATTATCAAGTATGAATCCTGAAGCTCAGAGTTAATAAACATGAGAGTGAAACAAGGTTAACGTAGCCCTGAGCTCTGTCTAGCCTGTTTTAAACTTTCCAACTCACTCGCTGTACATCTCTGATTGTTAAAGGCAGCGATCTCGGCTCGCTGCCTTTAAAGGATTCACCTTGATCAGTGGTTCTTCTCCATCTGGCGTACACATTCCAGTTCAGGATTAGAAATCCCGTTTTTACGAATTCATTTACATAAATTGTGTTGTGCGCTCCAAGGACTTGAAGGGATTTCTACTTAACTCTGACATGCCAACACTCTTATGATCACGTCATACAGAAAGTGTGTTGATTTGATAAACAGAAATTAAAAAAAAAAATGTAATTAACCACTTCAAACTATCTGATTATTTCCTCTTTGTTAGTTGATGAGATGCCAACAGCGGGAGCTAATGTGCCGACACTTGGCATAGACTCGCACCGATAAGACGTCGCTCAATCTGTTGAGTCGCTTCTTCATCATGTTCTCTCCTCCCTGCTTTTCTTCACTTTCAGGTGTGATTCAGAAAACCGGTACCTTGGCAATCCACTCAGGGGAACCTGTTATTGTGAGTAATTGTCCAGCAGGCTGCCCAACACACACACCCTCTAGATTATTCTTGGCCATTCCGTCCCCACTTTTCTCACTCTCTCTTCCACTGTTCCACTCAGGGCAGATGGAGCATTTTAGCACTGTGGCATCAGGGCTGCATGTTCAGTGACAGAATGACTTGTGAAAATGTCATGCGCATCAGACGGGGTGCGTGATTGAGCTAATCAAGGACACAGAGGAGTAAATATTCTCCCGTCTCGAGTCACCCACCTACTCATTCACTCATTTAGAAACTGGCAAAATGCGAGTTAAACTCCAGCGGGAAGGAAAAATTAGGAAAAGAAAAAACATCCATGTGGGACGAGGTGGTGCTGAGTAGTGGTCACACATCTGCATCCCTGTGTTTGAAATTCATGTGGGTGTTTCTTCTTTGTGTGTTTGTTTGAATGACGTGGTGTCCTTCACGCTGCCGCCGTCATTTGTTATTTCTCTTTCACTAGACTGCTACAGACAACAGAGCTTTTGCCAAGGTTTTGTCCCTTTTTGAAATGCCAGAGCCTGACACCAGGCTCAGCAAGGGCAAGACAGGAAGTGAAGGCCTGCAGCCTGCTTTAACCTCTCCGCATCACTGGGACTGTTGCTTATTGTAAACACAACACTCCCGCTGAGTGGCTGAGGCTACATCCACTCTAATGTGTTTTGATTTTAAAACGGGGTCAGCCGTGTTTCCAAAAGTCCCTGTGTTTTGGGGTTCTGAGACATGGTGTGAGTGGTGCGCATGCCACGCCAGACACACAAACGCTGCGAAGAGTTCTCCCTGAGAAAGTGAAGATGTGGTTTGTGTGGTTGAAGCAGAAAGGGCTGATGTTAGCCAGCTGATTTTCAACTGTTAACTGTTTCGTGTCACAATAGCTTGCGAATCCATATGTACATTTCTCTCTTCTCTCTATTCACAGACAATCTGCTGATCGACTACCAGTTCACCTTCAGTCTCATCCAAGAAGATGACAATCACTACACTGCTATTAACTTCATGGCCTCACCCGAGCAGGTGACTCATGCCACGAGGCCTTTTACCACTGTCGGCTGCTCAGGGACACCTTGAGGCGCTCTGTCACATCTCCATTGAGCATTAAGCTTACTTACAGACCTAATTTCCTTGGTGGTCTGCTTCACAGTAAAAGTATAATAGTTTCCAGTATAATTAGTATCCAATTCATAAAAAATATCACTGTTCTACATTTTTTTCCTGATGACTTTCTCAACATTCTGTGACAGTTCCTTGTATTGTACTGAGCACAAGCACATAGTTGTCTTTTTGTGAGATGTTCTCATTTTATCTTCTACTTAACTGCACTAAGATTTGTTTTTCCTTGTTGTTTGTTTAAAGGCCAACAAGAACCTGGAAATGTCTATTAATGCGTCCAACAACTTCAACCTTAATATCACCTGGTCAGTGGGATCGACAGGTATGTTTACATTTGTACGTTGGGTGAAGTCTCTGGTGAAATGTGACTGGAATGCAGATAATATAAGAAATCCATTTGAAATTAAAGCAAGTTAATGGATTTTCCAAACTCTACTGCCAGCAAAGGATTTTTTTTAAAAAACACAAAATCTCCCACTGAGGATTCATGTTAAACCTGAGAATAAGCCATCATCTATAGATTTTTAGAGTTTTTTTTTCAAAAATATGATTGAAACATGTAAACAACTTTATGTTAAAGCCTTGTTTTCCCATCCACATTTAAACTAACAAACACAACGACTGAAAAACATCACTAGTAGGTCTGGAACCAGTATTCATTTCACACAACTCTTCACCAAAATTTCAGATCCTCCATAATGCGGTCAAAAAGGCACTGTCAGGTCCAGGTCGCACTGTACAATAATCTGTCTGATGCTTTTCACCTCCAGTTTTTAACGTTAAAGTTGGGTTAGTTAAAGTTACATGGTCACATGGCGTTAGTGTGTCACCGTTGAGCGGATATTATAGGTCCCTTGTGGAAACACCCAAGGACACTGCAGTCATCCTGTTCCGCCGTTATCTGCTGCCATCCCGTCCCTCTCAAGTCACCCTCCACTTTCTCTATCTCCACAACACTGACATTTTCCAGCCACTAAAAACACGTTAACCTCCGCTGCTCCTTTGCAGCCGCCTTAACCTTTTTGGAGCACTGTCATTAATATTTGAAGTCGGCTCGCTCTTACGCCGCCAAGATATTGTGTCTCACAAGAAACGGGAGCCTCTTCACAATTGACAAGAGCACGAGGCGCCGTCGGGCGGGGAGGGGTGAAGGAGGGTGATTTCAATTAAGATAAACATGTGCACGAAGTCACTCTCAAGCTGTCATTTTCAGTCCTTTTGTTTCAGAGCCGTGGGTTGGAATGTCAATGCTCAAGGCCCAATGACATGTCAAAGAAAATGAAATGACATTCAGAAACATATTAAAGTGCCATAAAATTGTGTACTACTGGTCATGAAGTGGTTGTAGTGAAGTCATTATAACCTGAGAGCAGTTTAGCATCAGATGTAATTGTCTTGTTTGGTAATAATTTAAAAAAAAAACAACACACAAACCCCACACCATAATAAATAAGTCAGTGAATAAATAATTTGTAGCAGCTTCAGGGTTTTTTTAATTGCAACGTAAACTGCGTCTCCGGACAAAAACAAGCAAAGTGAACTGAAGGCTGACAGGGGAGAGGAGAAGAGCTAAAACACGATCGAAACTAATTAAAGATTGGACGAGACCAGCGACATGTCACATGACCATAAGAGCACACATGCAGGAGATACTAGAGATATGAACAGAAGAGTACCAAACAAGGAAAGACGAACGAAGTCTGTGATAATAAAGGCGGTCCAGACGGCTCGTAGCACGAATGTTCTAAATGAGCTAGCTGACAGTGGTGATGTGGATGAATATGTGCTAACGTGACTCAGTCATGACCTATGGACAGAAGACTCTCCGTCTCTCTTTCAAGCTGTGTTCTCACATCTTTGCCCAAAATAAGTTGAGTGTACTGAAGACTTCAAAGCACGAATGTATTCCAATTTACTCATAAGCATGTGTGTTTCTGAATGTGATGTGAACTCTTGGCTCCAACAGCTGGAACCATCTCCGGCGAGGAGGTGCCAATCGTATCCAAAACGAACATCAAGGAATACCGCGACAGCTTCTCCTGTGAGAAGTTCACCTTCAGAAGCAACCCCAATATCACCTTCTACGTCTACGTCAGCAACTTCTCGTGGCCCATCAAGATCCAGGTACGCTCTCTCTTCCTGTGACCTCAGGCACGTTTCCACTGCGCACGGTGGATGTGCAGTTTGTCTGGTCACCTAAAAGACTCCCAGTCGTCAACAGTTCTGCAACGTGAGGGAGAACAGTAACCGCTGTCGTCTCCAGAGCTCCATGGTAGCTCAGGGTGATTTCAAGTACACATTATCCTGATTACAGATTTAATGAGCAGAAGTTAGCGTGCAGAGTTTTTTTTTTTTTTTTTTTTTTAGCAGACCAAAGCAAACTGCTGACCTTTTCTGCAAAGGAGGGTTTAATGGGTCTGAGAAAAGGAAAATATTGCATAATAAAACATACAATTTATGCTGATTTTATTTATACTTTATTTGTCGACAACAACAGACAGAAACAACAACATACATTTTTCAACATAAGCATCACTCAGATAATAAATATATATATAAACAAATGTATTTGTATTATAATTTTGAAATTATATATATATATATATATATATATATTCATTTTCATTTTACCCGTTCACACAGTATTTAGTAACAGCTATACCATCTCCTGTTATTGTCATAGGCGTCATTATTAACTCTAGCTAGATGATTTCTATCATTTATATTTTTTTTAGTCTGGTGGTGAGTTATTTTAAGTTTGCCGACGGCGGCAATGAAGCTTTTGTCAAAATTGGCACGATTTAGCTGTAAAATTAAAAAGGCTTCAAGGACGTTCAAAATGACACATGAAAAGTGAAGCTGTTTCCAACACGGACACATACTGACCTTCAGCGATTGACTGCAGAGAAGCAGTGGGCTGTCGATAAGACGCTCAGGGAAACCAGCCGCCGTGTGGAACCCCACAGCATCTTCCCTCTGCAGCGGCGACACGCTCCTTTGTGACACAATGACAGGCTGCGCTCCGATTTTTACATCATTTCAAAGAACACCATCAAGGATGAGACCTGATGAGAAAATAATCCCATTGTAAATTATTAATGGTAACCTCAATATTGAAGTGATTAACAACAGGTGACGGCTGTTTGAAAATATCCTCTATTTCCGCTATTTTTTTCCCCCCGCCGATTGCTCACTGATTGTGAAAGATGCCGTTCTTCAGCAAGAAAGATCTCCAGTGGGTTTTACAGAAAATTGCAATCCTGGAAACTGATGAATGAAAAACTCAAACCACAAATAAATGAGTAAATTATTATTGTGTTTGAAACGGACAGGACTGAGCAGGTGTGTTAAAAACTTAAAAGGCGATGAGCTTCAAAGAGAAACGTGAGACAATCATGTCTCCTAATGACAGCATGCAATATCCTTTTGCAAATTAGCTCACTTCCAAAGTATTGATTTTTCTCCTTGGCCTGGTCCTGCCTCTCACAGGGCAGATGAGTGGACACACAGTGGGGTAATAATATCTCTGGGGGTCAGCCCATCTGTGGAGGTGGCCGTGTAATAGTTTTCTATTAAATTTCCCGTCCAACAGTCACTTATTTTTTATGGACTGGCCCGAGCTATGAAGGCAAACAACCTCGGTAAAAGGATAAGGTCTCCCTTTCCTTGCTCGCCTTTATGATGCAGACCTGGCTGAGATAAAGCCACTGAGACTTTGTATTGAAGGATCAAACACGCTTTTCAGAGTGGAAAAAGCATCATCATGATGTCAGTATAATTGTCATCAAGAAGATTAAACGAAAGTCTGCCTGCTACATAATGGAGAGGTTGTTCCAAAATGATCCAGTTGATCAGCTAAGATTGATGAATTGAAGTCAGATGAACCCGAAATGTCTCACATGACCCTGTATTATGTGGAAACAAGGGTTTGCTGCCACTAAACTCCACTGCTCCATTTATTAAAAGGCAGAAAAATTCACTCTGTACGCTTTTGTGACAAGTTAGCCATGTCACTGCCCATGTCATTTCAGATCAGTGACTCTCATTTTCTACTTAAAAAGACACAAAAAAGGTCTGAGCTGGCGGAGCTGGAGTAGCTCTGCAGGAGAGTAGAAGAGTTCAAGACTAAACGTCAGTCTTTGTCCGTCCAGGTGCATAGGTGTGCTGCCACAGACAGCTCATTAGCTATCCTCATGTCTCACATTGTCCAAAACCCAAACACATTTAAAATGGTCAATATTATTGTAAAATCAGTCCATCAAGACCAGTCTGTACTTTGTAACTAGGAATATCTATGATCTTTAACATGCAAAAAACCCTCCAAATTAGCTGCAATTAGCTGCAACTGCCAATCTGTCTGTCTATCTCCATCTCTCTATCTCTGTATCCCTTTATCTCTTTATCGCAATCTCCGCATATCTAGTGTTCTCTCTCTATCTCCGTATCTCTATCTCTGCATCTCTTTACATCTGTATCACTTTATCTCTTTATCTCTATCTCTCTATCGCCATCTCTGTATCTCTATCTCTGCATATCTTTATCTCTGTGTCTCTATCTCTCTATCTCTGTCTCTATCTTTCTATCTTTGTGTCTCTATCGCTATATCTCTATCTCTACTAAATAACAGACACATATTGTCACACTGCGTCTCCACATGAGGCGTGGCAGTTGTGTCTCAGAGCATTCGGTGCAGAGTACATTTAGTGGAGCTTCTGTAGACTGCGACATGTCACTGTGATGTGACCTATCAGATGTATTTAAACTAGTGTGATTTCTGACTCTTTGATTATTGTTTGATTGGTTTATTTATTAAAACATGGGACAATACAAATTAATGCTTGTACAATTATACTAGAGATTATACTAGCTAATTTCCATCTCCAGTTCCATTGGCAGGTTGGTGTTGATCACATCAACAGTGTTTAGCACTCTACAACACTTAAGAATTAAAGTGCTAATTGCATTTCACATTGTGCTATTTCAATGCTATTTTAATGGATGTCTTTTCACGTCCATGTTAACCAGCAGATGTTTTTTTCCTGTCGTCCCTCTGTCAGTCAAAGCACCATCAGCATAGATTTATATGCCTTTTATATCTCCATTAACTTTTCTTCTTCTCTCCAATAGATTGCCTTCTCTCAACACAACAGCATCATGGACCTCGTGCAGTTTTTTGTGACATTTTTTAGGTGAGTAAAATATTATCTGAAAGCTACACAGTCTGTAAATATCGGAGGAGTTCATCAGTCAAGGAGCATTATCGCCCCCCCCCCCACACACACACACACACACACACACACACCTCTTCATTTTCCTCTCTCTGGGGTCTCTGCGGCTCGCTGTGATACTCGAGCCCACTCATCAGTTAAGTAAATGCTTTCTGTGTCTTCAAGGCGACTTCGGGTTTCAAGTGTCATTTAAATCGAAAGCGCTCTGAACGTGTGCGATTGTGTCAAACCTCTTCATGTTTTCATGCTCATTTCTGAATCAGTGCTTGTATTTCATTTGTTTTGAAAAGTGACCTCAACCGGAACACCTTTGAAAATACCTGCATTTGCGCCTGAGGGTCTGTTTACTGAAACACAAGTAAACAACTGTCTGCCTTTGCAATGCAAATGATATGATTGAAGCAAATACTTTGTCAAGTATCATAATCTGGGCCTTTCTGTCAGTGTTCGCTTCCCTGTGGATTAAATGGATATTTGTTTTACATTTTTTAAAAATAATTTATTCCAAATATGCATAAGAGTCTAAAGCTTCCTGAATTTGAGGAAGCAAACGTGACCTAAAATGAGAATCGGATTTATACAAAACCTTTCACTCCCTGGATTATTTAATCACTGGAAAGCAATTTAATTCTGCAAATGACCAAATAAGAGCAGTAGCATTTCTGCTTTAAGTTACAATCCGTTTTTTTTCTTAGTGTCTGTTGCAATAAATTTTGTCTATGCTGCCAGTAGACTTCATACATTCGTTTATATTTTTTTATTTTATATTTTATATATCAATATGTTTTAACTAGTTGGACTTTGAGATCTTTTGATGAAAAGTTATTAGATTTATTATTACACTCATCAGCAGCGTGCACTGCTGTGCAGTTTGTTCATATGTGTCTATTCAGTCATAGGTAAACTGCCCAAAGTAGCAGATGGACAAATATTATCTGTGTCGGGGTGGGAATAGAAGACAGCCACTGCCTGGGGCACCTGCCCATCACTGCCCCGTCCACAATAAGTGCCCCGAAAAGCTGTCACACAATCAGATATCGTCTGCCTCCATCCGATCAAATTACAGTCGAATAGTCAAATTCAGAGATTCTTGGAGGGAAAGGCGAGAAGGACGGAGCCCGTTTGATCTAAAACACAACTGACAGCTTCTTGCATCATTTGCAGAAGAAAGCATTATGAAAAAGGTCACAACACGGACACCCGCAAACAAAACAGCACGAAACAAACTTCAAATGCATGAGTGAGGACTTTCCACCTGCTCAAAGATCTTCACACCGTGGCTTGCACCTTTAAAATGTGTTTTCTAGAAAATCAAACACCATTGAAAGAAACGGTCACCTTTGCAATTCTGCATGCACTTTATTAATGAGAGTCCATGTCAGTTCACACATCAGTGGTTCAGTTTTCAGCCTGTCTGGTCGCACGTATGCTCATCTGTTTTTCTGCAGCTTTAACAAGAAGGTAGTTCACACAGCAGTTTGAACATCATTCACATACCAATCCAGTCTCTCCCTGCTGGGGGTTCAGTCTGAAGCTTACGACTGTCTTCCCGACTGCTAATAATGTCATTAATAAACATTTGTGTTCCCAAGTAAAAACAGTTAATTCCACTTGAAGCAAGTGAAACGCTTCCTGTCTATTTTGGCAAGTTTCTTATTTGACATTTGTGCACTATCAAACAAGTTCAAGGCACATCGGAATTCTTGTGCAGGCTCTTGTAGTCAAGAAACTGTGAACATGTTCTTCCTCCAACTTCCCACCTCAGTGATAAATGTATTATTATTATTCATTTAGCTACTGTCTTAATGTTATTTAAGGCTGCATATCTACTTCCACTGCTACGAATGGGATTTATTTCTCTCTGGTCGTTACACGCCTTTGTTTTTATTCTCATCGGCCCTGATGGAGTCTCAAGCAGTTGTGTGGGAGTTTTTGGAGGGAAACATTATCAGGCTGATGACAAATGTCAAATCATCTTACAGGGTTTGCAGCCCTCCTTCTATGAGAACTAGAGAGTGTGGAAACGTCAGCGTGACTGAGAGCAAAGCTCCCTTTTTGCCATCATTTTCACAACCAGCCCAACAAGGAGATCTGTGATTTTAAAGACGAATGTGACCATAAATGCTGCCTATTTAATTTTAATTGTTTATTTGTTTGGTTAAAAAACACATGAGGCATATGTGCTTGTAGTTTAAGTTGCATAGTGGTATAAAGGCACATATATCCATACAATGGTTCTAGTAATAAAAAAAGGGGGGGGGGCATCATGTTTTACAACAACAACCATGTTTGTCCTTGCAACTGTCACTCCACCTCTTTCTTCAATAAAACAGCTCAAACATCTAAGTCAGACTAAGATGCGTCTTACGAAGCTGTTCACACCTCTGAGCTCTCAAACGAACAGAGTAGAAAAGCATCGACCGTAACTGCAGCTCACACACGTTAGCACGGAATTAAAAGAAAACAGCACAGATCAGGAAGGGACTTGGTTTGAGATTTAAATAGACACGATGACACAACGGTTCACAGGCGTCAGGACAGTTCAGCTGTGGGACCGATATCAGGAATGTTCCTGTCGTGTCTTCTTTAATAGTTTATCTGCATTGCTCGTGTGGGTGAAAACTCTCAAAGTCAACTAATCAAACACCCACCAACCAACGTGTGGGAAAAGTTTAGAGCATCTTTGAGAGCATCGTTTATTTCTGTCCCTAAGTGCCTTCGGGAGAGAGATGGCAAGCAATTCCAACACTCGTCTTGTTAATGGCAGAAGGGACAGATGAAGGAATCTAAGCCGCTTTACTGTCTAAAATATGGAGGATGAAAGTAAAACCTCTAACTGCGCGTCGCATAAATGCCATCTCATCTTATCATCTCAGATCCTACAAGGACCTCGAAAAGAATGAAAGGGTTCCCAGCCTGTTTACCAGTGAAATAATTTGTGTGCGGGGGACGTTTGAAGTTTCCCATCACTCAAAGCCGCTTTCTTTTTGGCTTTTCTTTGAGAAACTGTTTTCGCCTTATCAGCTTCCTCACAGGTGTTTGAATCATCTGCAGAGATGCTGATCAATGAGTCAGGCACGTTTGCCAAGATACCTCAGCACACACTTGAGACCAATATCAAACAGGTGTTCATGTATTTTGAATTCAAGTACGATGGAACAAGGTTATTCTTTCTTACATCACTGACTTTACAATCAATATAGATAAATGATTAGTCTGTGATGACTCAGCCTTCTGCTCCTTAATTTCCAATTTGCATTTTTATGGATTTTTTTATGATGTGAGAGTGAAAATATCACTTTCTTGAAACAGAAGCCTGTTAGTTAAACAGCTGAAGTATTCAACAAACCCTCTGCACTCTGAAATTCAGCAAGAAGACTCCGTCAAGATAAAACCAGTCGACCTGCACGCCCTTAAGTATCCTCATCTCTCAGCAGGATAATGATGTGAACGCTCTCAATCCCTTACATTATTCAAGACACTAAAACAATAATGTCAGTACAGCACACCACAGATTAATATGTCCCTATAAAGAACACTTTCATCAGCTGATCCACATCCGCCAGCATATTTATGTTATATATGTTTATTCTCAGACAATACAGACGTCAGTAAATCGTTCTAATGCCCCAAATTGGACCTGATCGCTGTTTTACTTTCGGTGTTTGTGTTCATTCTCGTTTCCTCTCGGTTCTCCTAGTTGCTTCCTGTCGCTGCTGCTGGTGGCGGCAGTGGTGTGGAAGATCAAACAGACCTGCTGGGCTTCACGGCGCAGAGAAGTAAGTAGCACGTTGAATATACCGCAGATCAAAGACAGATGTTCACTCCTTAGCTTGATGGTGCCCCGATTTTATTATTCTATCGCTGTTGCCATCATAAATTCAATAAAACATTTGTTATAGGTCAGTAACAAATCACAACAGTAGAAATATAACAAATATATAGAAGTATATGGAATTATGTACAGTAATTATACATAAAGAGTAGAAAGTCAGAAATTTGTTGTCATCAGGAGTTCACCTTCAGGAAACAACACCTTTTCACCCTTTCCCATTTTGATGACATAACATGTACCCAGCAGGGGTGCATCCTCTCAGCATTGTAAAAACCACTTAAGCTCCTGTGAAGCTTCCAGTCAAGAATCAGTTTGACTCTTGATGCGGCAGCTTTCTGTGAGAATCCCACTATTTGAAGGTGAATCATGCTGGTTAAAAGGTCCAGATTATTTATTTTATTTTCAGTGAAATGCTGAAATCAGTGGAAATGCTGGAGAGAAGGAGTTAAAGAAAAGACACAAAGGAATAAAGCATGTTCATGTTCACTTTGATAAGATGAACATGAATGAACCCGACGACCTTGAATTGTTTTACAGTTTGTGTCTGTGCAAACCTCTTCAGACTGAATCTTGTGTTCTTGTAGCCGACTCGTGACCTGCAGGGCGCCGACATAACTCTCACCATTTGTTTGACATTGATCATCACAGGATCTGGATTTTATGTCACCTCACGGATATATGGAATCATAGCGGGTGTGACTCAGAATCCTGCCTAACTAAAGAATTAAAGTCAATAAAAATTAATGCCGGCAGATGGGCTCTGGTCATTATTATTCTGCTCACTGTCAACTGTTTGTTACTGCCCTTCAGCTGCCAGATGAAAATAAATAAATCTAAAAGCTCAACTCTAAATTGGAGGTGATTAAAGGTTTTGCCACTGCAGGCGAAATCTGACATCTGCCGTCGAGTTTGAGAGAATTACTGAAATATTTATGTGCAGATTTCTTCATAGAAATGAATCTATCAATACTACAATGCTTGTTACCACCCACCGTCAGGAGAGATGTGAGCTAATAAGTGCGATATTAAGGGTTTGTGCCTTATCTGAGTTTTTTCTTTTCCTTCAAGAAGTGAACAGGCTGAACAGAGGGATGGATACTCTAAATGTGTCTGAGCCTCCATGTCTGTTGCCTGTCTGCATTGAATATGTTTGTTTATATGTATTTACGGTATGTATGTGTTGATGCTGCTGAAAACCTAAACCACGTCCTCTCAGTTGAAAAACATCTTGGCAACAATTTGTCCGTTTAACTTGAAACCTGGCGCAGTTGTGTCTGATGCCCCCCTTAAGACTTTTTTTTCTGGTAAATTAAGCTCTATTATCAGTCTCTGGCAGGTGCGCACATGATCAATCTCCTTCTGAGAAGCAGAAAACAAGATGTACTGGCCGTCACAGCAGTTGCTGCTCAAAGGGAAATTACTCACAAATCCATCAAAGTGTCCCAGAAAGGACCATGACATTGTTTATGTAATTATTGTCTTCTCCCCGCTGATGCTGGACTTGAGAAATATCAGTCTGCGTTTCTAACTCCCCTCTAAGACACATGAATAAATTGCTGACGATAAAACCAAAGGTGAAGTGAGGAAAAAGTCACATTTGAATCCACATATAAAGAATATAAACAAAGAACTCATTCCAGCCATGTCCATAAAACACACACACACACACACACACGTTTCTATAGAGACCACTGAGGGAAGGACACAAATACAAACAAGAGGACACATTTGGCAACAGCATTCAGCTAAAATTCCCTACAAGAAGACAGGGACGTATAAAGTGGGTTCAAATGCTTACGTTCATTCTCTACCTCTATCTAGAAACACATAACAGTGGACGCAATAAATATATACATGGAAAAAAAGGTCAAGACAGTGATGTATGTGTGGTATGAACGTGTGAATCCACCCAGTTTGGGAATTGAAAAGCAGACATATTCAGAATGAGGATCGGTGTCACACGGGGGCTTTTGTCTGTTAGTAATTTCAAAAACCGGAGAGCAGAATGCTGAACAGCCTTTCAAAGACATTGCATTAGCATGTAATTCCTGGTTTTGACTCTCCCTCGTCTGATCTTTTATCTGCCTAATTCACTGGGATGAGGCCTCTTTCTTGTTTGTGCTCATACTTCGGAACAAAGACGCGGCTGTTTGAGCGATTCGAGTTCAAGGGGGGGGCGATGATGAGACTTGGATCTCGGAGTCAGGACAAAGGCAGGAACACACGGCCGCTGTAAATGCCACAGAGGAGCACGAGGGCTGACCTCTCTGACGCTACCTGTGGGGGGAAACGGGAGGGAGTGGGCGGGCACTGACATTTCTTGAGACTGCAGCGTGGTTTAGAGATGTTTTACACACACGCACTCGCAGACAAACAAACGTATGTCCGTGTCTCATGCTGTGTCTCTGTCTCACGCACACGAACAGACCTCACCAAAGATCCTGTTGTTGAGTGACGCTTCCTTCAGCATGAAAAAAACTAAACAAATAAAAGCAGGTGGTCGTTCCACAGCACATCAAGGAGTGGGAGGAAGTCTAAACTTCAGAACACAAAATAGACAAACACACAGACATGATGAGAGCATGCAAACTCCACACAGAAAGGCCAATGTAATGTAAGGCCAATGACCTTCTCGCTATGAGGCAACAGTGCCAACCGCTGCCCCACCAAATCGCCATCATGCCTTTTATATTTCTTATTAACTGTTTCAGCCCAGTTCCAAACTTCACCCAGCCACCGACTTCTCACACGTCCCTTTGCCGTCCGAGCAAAGACTCACATCAGCCCCGTTCCCTTGAAGGCCTCAATCGATTGCTTTAATAAGATTATCTGACTCTTAATCCTCTGGTCACCTTCATTGTCCCTTGTTCAGTTTAAAGTTGTTGTTGCTCTAATATTTCCCCCGCTGAAGTTACAGATGATGGAGAGTAGCTGTGATAAGCTAATCTGCATCACAGACGCGCTGCAGGAACCCCGTGGCTTCATGCAAGCGCGGCAACTCGTGTTCATGTTTTCTAATGAATCCTTGCACCCACACACATCATCATTTCAATGTGCAATGTAATGATACTTTACTACGCTGGTTATCTTCGCTCCATTAATCTCAGAACGGGCTGCAGTTTGCGGAAACATCCATCAGCCTCTCTGAATCATTGCTGATGAAAACAATGTCACATTTTTCCATCATTTTTAACTTTAAACCAAATATTTAAACTCGTGAGATTTTGTTGTCATGCTATTGTTTGATTCAACGAGGCATTGCTCGAAGGACTCGAAAAAGGACAACGTGACCTTCTTAGGTGTAGAATTTACTCAGGGGTGGGCCGACACCTTTTCTTTTATGGAGTGAATGAAAGGAACAAAATGCTGTATTCATACGATGGATAATTCATGCGCTCACTTGCCAAATTAATCAAGCTGCATAGCAATGCGTGGCCTGGCCAAGCTTATCAAAGCGGTGAATGGCTCCAGCTTGTATTCTCCACCAAATCAGTCCGTCAGTGCACAAACGTTAATTGGTTTTGCAGAGTTCACTCTCGACCATTGTCATTAACGGAGGATGAATTCCTCGAATCATTCTGGTATTGTGCCGGCTCCTTGATGATTGTATTCCCAGCACACTTAAGATGCACACGCCGGACACGCAGTGCAGCACAAGCGCCTCCCTGACTCTAAATTAATCTCGCAACACGATAAATATCGTTTCTGACATTTAGGATCAATGTTGTTGGACTTGAAGCTTTCATGAGCTGTTTTCATTTATCTGCTGCAAAGGGCAGAAATTTCTCTTTTCTGACCTTCTTTGGTCCGACAGCTTAAATCTACGGGTTTGATGTGGCTGTAAGATGGTTATTAGTCCCGACAAGACTCTAACATAGACTATCAGCTTTAAAGTTGAAGCATCGGCTCGCCTCTGAACAGACCCAGAGAAATCGATCAGGTGATCAATCTCAATTTCATATGGCCGTTCTTGGCTTTTTTTTTTTTTTTAACCCCCAACTTTACCTCCCCTGAGGGACTTTTCGGTGAGTCAAGAAGTACCATGGCAGTACCACCTCCCCGTCACTCCTCTGTGTAGAGTTCCAACCAAAAAAATCAAAATATGGATGTTTGCCGATCAAATATTTGCTGGAAACAAATAAAAGGAGTTTTTTTTAATTTTATGTTTACAATAATATAAACCTCTTCAGCTGGACTAAGGAGTCTAAGTCTGCTTAGTGTGAATGAGGCTATTCGGGATGAGGTGGCTCTAAACCAACAAACATTTCTCTTCTGGGTTGAACAATGTCAGATCATTGCAAAGTGCACAAAGGAGTCGGAGATCCTTAGTCGGCTTAGAAGAGCGTTTAAAAAACTTTAAGCATTTGTACAATGCTGCGTTGTCGTGTGTCTTTTGTATCAGATGGTCTTTTGCACATTAAAGACAAATTTATCGGCCAATCATCGCTGCCACTGGACGTTCTGAGTAATCCGAAGTACAATTAGATCTCCGAGCAGCAAACTTAAGCTCATCACCAATCCAATAATCAATTAGTGATGTCCTTGGTGCTAATATGGTGGCCTGTTAAGATATTGATCAGACACAGTGCGCTTGATGAAAGTGTGGCGCTAAGTTGTTTTACAATATTGATCAACGGGGTGACGAAAGCCAAAGCTCTTTTGTGCTTGTTCTGTTTGAAACGTTTGCAATAGCCCCAAGGTTGTAGATGCGTCATCCACATCGTCATGCGAGGGAATGTCTTCCAACTAACACCACAGTCCTGATGGGGCACAGGTACATGTACTGCACAGCCGTAGTTATTGATTGGACCGTTTTTATGTCCGTCGCTCTCACTGTTCATCGTCCTTAACTCAGCCCCCCACCACTTAGGCCACTTGTTTGCAGGTTTAATAACATAGCAAAGCATTAACAAACTAATAACAAAGAGTTTCTTTTAAAAGACGGTATTTTCAGTTTGAATTCATTTACATATCGACAGCCTAAAAGTAAAATCATATTTTGGACAATTTGTGACGTCTTCCTAACTTTCACTGGTCTCTCAATTTAGGACAGTTTTATTTCTTTATTTGTTCTGACAACCTTAGGCTGATGAAACAACAGATATGATGACCGAGTGATGCAAAAGTACTTCATCAAATCATTTATACCACTACTACTTTAGCCCCTCATTATTTTTGACCATGTCAGATGAGCTCCAGGCTGAGATTAGTTTGCTCTCAGGAGGTTTGATCCCGCTGAGAAGAATGTTCACTAACTATATTTTCCTTGCAGCATTGCTGTGTTGCAAGGTGACCAGCGGTCCACGCTCTGCTAATTTCTTCTGTATGTTTATTTCACAGCAACTGATGAGAGAGCGTCAGCAAATGGCCAGCCGTCCGTTCGCCTCGGTCGCTGTGGCGCTGGATGTCAGAGGGGAGCAAACAGAAATGCTGCAGCCTCTGGTTGATGTGAGTCGTCTGCTTGCATGGTTGCACACACAGATAGTATAACTGCATCTCTAAATATCTCCCCACTCTGATTCAGCTGACACTGAAAACGTTTTCACATGCAATGTATTTCTCTCAGTCTTCAGTCTTATTGTTGTTCATCATCAGATTTCTTCAGGTTGAACAAATTGCAAAGCCAAGAGCCCGTGACCGCCAGTTTCTTCAGGCTTCTACACATTCAAGTTCCTCTAATACACAGAGTGTTGAGTAGATTTCAACAGCGCCGTTAATTTGATCGGGCTTTACTTAGAAATCTAAACGAGTGCCCAACGCCACAGGGATTATACTTCTACTCACTTTTTAGTTTTTTTCCAGTTATTTTTTGTAATTTAAGTATTTTTTCCCCCTTTTTACACTTTCAGACAGCGCAACCAACAATGGCCTCACATATCACATATATATAAAAATAGAAATAGTAATTCAGAAAACAAAATCGGAAAAAATTCATTTATACCACCTCATCACCTTGTATCCTGCTGTTATAATCATTTTTGTGTGTTTTTTTTTAAAATGTATTTATTTCACACTTTATGCTTTGTTTGAAGTGCATTGTGATGCAAAGGAAGCGGAATGGAACCAAACCTTGTATAGCCGAGCAAAGACGGAACCGTGTAGAGGAAAAGCACCAGACGTCAGGCTTTAGCGTCTATCTTTGTACATGGTTTGCTACTTAAAAAACACATGGAATGGGGGAGGAATTGGTTTGATATTGAAATGTTATTTGTGTTTCAAGTCAAATTTGTCAAATGCATCTTCTTGTCTCACTCATTTCCCAACCTGAGCCCCCCCGCCCCACCCGGTCCCACTGCTTCTGCGCTGTCCACTTGCCACCTCTCATTTCAGTTCTGATTATTCAAATACAAATAGCAAGTAGACAAGAAATCTAGCAGTAAGCACAGTCTGGGTCTCAGTGCCACTTGAGATAAAAGCTGAGCCGAAAGCAATACGGAGAGCCACATCCTCAAATTGACATCAGAGGACTCGCAGCGTTTCCTCAGTCAAGGCCAGCTCTGTGTCACCTGCCTCTGAGAGAAATAAAATCACTGTGGCAACCAGCAAAGAGGCTCTACATTAGCCATTAGTGTAGTGCTGAGCGGTACTCACCACGCATTATGGTATCATGAAGGGCAAGGTAAAGAGCGGCAGAGGAGAAAAACAATGCTGCTTACCTCTGTGAGTGCACTCTGTGGTTCCTCTGTCCAAACAGCCAGACGCAGTCGAGGGCTGAACCGTTTAAGACAGCACCATTTAACTTCAAACAGCCCTGATGTAGGTAAACCGTAATTAAGTTTTGTCATTGGGACGTGTGGTGTTTGTTATGGAGCGTACAGAGTGGGAACCTGTGTCCTCAGCTGGTCTGGACATGAGAACTGGGGAGAAAAATGTCACTTTTATCTTGTTTTATGACAATTAACCAATGAGCACTTTACTGTTCATTTAGCTGTAACAGTTAAAAGTGACATTTTGGGATCATTTCATGATGACATGGTCAGTTCACTGCATATTAGGGTGCAAAGGCTTATCTTATCTTATTAGTAGGAATTAGCAGCTTTCTCACTCAACACAGGAGACAAGAGACACACAGTGTGAAAAAACAATTCAAAAATGTAAATACGAACTAAATTACCTACAGTTCTAGGATGTGTGCGAACAGATTCATCCACTGCTCGACTCACAGGTGCTGGAAAAGTCTACAAAACCTCCTTAAATCCTTAAAACAGACTCGAGCTGCAAGCCAAGTCACAAGCCAAGGTCACCAACATTCGTCATGACGAACACAATGGTGATTGTGAGATTTAGGTGTTCTGCATCATGTATGTCTTCTTTTCTAGCAGGAAACTGATAACTCCTTTTGATAGGCACATAAAAGACAGATTGTTAGAGGATGGCAGCCTCTTTGTCCACAGATGCCAATTCGACCAGCATCCAGCTGCGTCACATGCTTTGGCAGCAGCTGAAGGTGAACCGAATGGGACAAACCTCTGTTTATAAATGTTAATTGGTCAGCATCTGGCAGTACTTAGCTATTAGAAATAGTTGTGGATGTCAGAGAAGACACTGGTGACAGGCTGGTATTATCTCTTCCTGTTTGCGTCAACAGGTTAATTGTGCCTTTAGCCTCCCACCGCTCTGTGGCTGGTTTGGTGGAAACCAGACAGCAAACCACAACATCAGCACATGAGGATAAATGCAAACTAGGAGTTGTATTTTTAGCTGCATAGTTAACATGGAAATGGCCCGATCATGGGTGTTAATCATCGAGGGCAGAAGAGTAGAACTTTGTAGCAGGTCTCCGTCTACAATCTTAGACAAGATGCCAGCAGCTGTTGGCCAGAGATCAACCCGGACTGAAGCAGCGAATGGTCCATGTCACAGATGTCTCTATTCCATATGGCTGGCATTCAACACATGGAGCCAATAACAGGCCGCGAGTGTGATGGATGACACCTGTCAGCTGGGAGAACGACAGCAGATACTCTGTGTGTGTGTGTGTGTGTGTGTGTGTGTTTACACAC
>CAAKHB010005383.1:150478-161196 GCA_901007665.1 Aeoliscus strigatus
TGATTTGTGTTTTAACTGTGCATAAGCTGAAGCGGTGGTTCCTAGAGTCTCCATGTGGAGACGCAGCAGAGGCCGTGTTCTCCACCAGCAGCATGTGGGCACAAGTCCAGTTCCTGCACGAAAAGAAAACCGCCGACGATGCATTTCCTCATCAAACTGGAAACCTGGAACGTTTCAGCGGGTCGACAGCAGAAGCAGAACGTGTTTGAATGAACCCAACGCGCCTGTGGCTGTTTTAGTGGTTTGTTTTGTACTTTTTTTTTTTTTTTTTAAGGAAGCTACGACTTTATTCCCGTCTTTGGACTCATCGGAGCTGTGTTACCTTTTATCGATGCCTTTGCTGTCCTGGGGCGGCGACGGTGTGGAGCCCTGACTCCACCCTGAGCTGTACAGTGATGTCTGAACAAACGTCACTCGCTCTCCTCTCAAGCTTTCTGGTGTTGATCAGATTTTTTTTTTTTTTTTTTAATGACAGGACAGCCGGAGGTTCTTTTGTATTTATTTTCGGCCTTGCGAGCTGTCACTCTTCTATATATGATTCTGTCTTTTGCTACACTTGTGAAAAGTTTCTGTTTGTTGTTTTTGTTTGGATATTTAACAGATTTTCCTGAGTAAGAGCGCATTTACCTTGACGTTATTGTTTACTAAATGTCCCTTCTTTCGAGGCTGTACGGGCATTGCCTTACTTCATGTCGCAAAGTGGTCATGATGATGCATTGGGCAGTTAGTCCGCTAACGTGTTTCTTACCTTTGTGTTCGTAACGTCGACCCTGTGACGGTGTCTTGACACAGGAATCTGGGTCTCACTGTAACATAAAAAAAAAA
Source organism: Aeoliscus strigatus (assembly GCA_901007665.1). NCBI lineage: Eukaryota > Metazoa > Chordata > Actinopteri > Syngnathiformes > Centriscidae > Aeoliscus > Aeoliscus strigatus. The sequence goes on from CAAKHB010005383.1 coordinate 151,304, forward strand.
CAAAAAAAACGAGAACTGCATATCAGTATTTGTCAGTGTATTTTAAAAATGGACAACATGCTAGAAAATTAAACAAAAATAATAATAATAAAAAAAAAGCAACAACTGAAAATCATTCGCTCTCTGGACTGTTTTCATCAGCTGTTGGTCTTTTTTCTGTGGGGTGGGAAGCTTCAGTTTGTAATTAGTCTGGCGGCGTCTCTGATCGCCAGGTGATAGTCTGCACCAAAGATGATTATTCCCTCCGAGAACCTTTTGGATTTCTTTGCATCGGAACCCCAAAGGAACACGACAGGCGCGCAGTGGTTCACGGGTTCTCAAGTGACAGAGGGAAATGTAAATCTGTGTGACTGTTCAGGTCACATGGTCGTTACATCCTATCAGCTGAGGGGGCGTGGTCTAATCGGTGCCAGTTGATCGCTGCAGTTTGTACCATTTTTAGACTCATATTTAGATCCACCACACATGATAAATAATAAAGATTGTTGTGTTATTTGACCTGATTAGAACTGGTTTGAAATGTTTATTTTTAGCTGATCATTACTGCAGCTCTCCTATTGGAGGAAACGTGACGCGTCGCACATGTGCCTTTGGTTCGTTGGAACCTGCAGCACCACCCCCCCGTGAACTCTTCAGAAGGACCATCACAGACTCTTCTGGAAGCACGCGTCAACTCCATGGTACGACAACTCGGAGGGCTTTCAGCGGTTCGAAGGAGCCGCACTAACACTACCTTTATTTTACACTTTCTTACACTTCCTGTTTATTCTCGCTACTCGACACGTTCTAATTTCATGTTATTTTGGGCTGTACTCGCGTTGCAGGTTCCAAGCATCGTTCCTGACCCTTTTGCTAATTGCCTGACCTTTTCCAGGTCGCCGTGGCGATGAGGAGCCCATATGTGGCGGGCAGCATGTGGCGACACCTCCAGCTGCTCAGTGGTCTCCACTCCAGACACGTGTTTCACCATTCGTCACGTTGGACCGAATTCCAATTTCTGTCATTTTTCACGAGCACCGGGCGCCTGAAGACCTCGTCGTCACTGCTTCGTCAGTCTGTGAATTAGTGTCAGGATATGCAAATCGGCAGCTGCTGTTTGCTCGACGCTCCTCCAGATGTACCAGGTCGAGATGTGAACGCGTGACTGGAAGAATGGCCTCAGGGGAAAACGTTCCACACACAGTGTGATTCAGTAGTGTGGATGTTGAATTCCTACTTATACAACAGAGACGGGAGCAGTGTCGTTTCTGACAGGTTTGTCAAGACAAACCCACCAAACAATGTTTTCTGGGTTTTTTTTTTCCTTGCTGGAGGAGTTTGAGAGACGATAATTTACTGTCTCACCTTGGGTGGCGGCACACGTAGTAAATCAAAGTCTCTCAGCCGTGACATGGGGAGATATTTCTGTTACTGTGATTTACATATAACGAGGATCATGACTGCGACATCATCCGCCGCTGTTTTCAACTTTTTTTTCAAGGATTTTCTTTCGACTTCCGTTTGAAAAGACTTTCACACTTTGTCCAGTTTCTCACCCTGAGCTGTCGGCGTCTCACCCTCACTGTCCGCTCAGTGTTGTAAATAAAACCAGCGCTAAGTGACGACTCGTCATATCGTAATTAGATCTAAAGTGTCGTAGGGATTTCGCCTCGACTGCACTCATCGTACCCTTAAGCTGCTCTGTAGCGATGGTCATCTGCTGCTCATCTGCTGCGACGTCCCGTTCCATAGTTTGTTTGCCGGCGACAAAACTTCTTTGTGGGTTTTATACATTTACAGTCATAGTTTTTATCGGGAATGTTTCAGTTTTCTCCTCCAGTAATAAACCGTAATAAATGCACATGTAGACTGTACATGTACACTCAGCCTAAATCAATAAATATGTTGTTTTTACATTCACCAAGTTGGTTTTTTTCCTAGTTTTTCACCTTTGTAACTGCTCTGTGTGCACTTTCTTTTCTTGGTTGGAGCTGTTGTAATGAACACATTTCCCTCAGGTATAAATAAAGTACTGCTGATTTTTCAAAGCATCTATCTGCACCATCAGACACATTTGGAAAACACACGTAGGGGTGAACCACTCCTGGAGGGACACCGGCAGACCTGCCGCTGCCCACAGACAACGAATGCGTCTCCGACACAGGTGAAGTGCAGCAAACTCTCATGTGGGAGAGTCCTGACTGTGACTGGGAACAGCTGGTGTGATGCTCTGCCACGTCGCCTCGGCTCGGCCTTTGAGAAAACGTCGTCCTCTCTGCTGAACTCGAGGCCGGATGTGCACGACGGTCGACTATTTGTCTCTGTGTGACTCACACCCTGTTTCTAAGCTCTAAGGCGATCTTATATTTTGTATTAATTTAGATATTAAATTACCTGCGTACTATTTGTTTATAATTTAGTTAGTTTTTTTTTTTTTCAACTAGAATTTCTTCTGCAGTGGTGTACTACAGTTGCCATGTGTGATGTGATCCATTAGTCGGGTAATGGGTCAAGCCATCTAAGAGTCCCACGACGTGCCACCTTCAAGTCAAGTAGAGCTTTAAGTTGTGTCCTCACTGTGCAATCAGCGTGAGTAGATGTGACATTTGGACACAACAAAGACAGACAATAATAACACGAAATTACTGCCGCTCTCTGCGGTTAATGGAAAAGGTGAAATCCACAAACAATGTGGCTGCCGAGGTCGGAGAGGCAGTAATTAGATGAGATCTCCACCGGGCAGCACCGCCGCCATGATTGTACTGCGTTATCAGTTTCCTCTTTAATCTACGCCAAGGGTGAATATTTGGATCGAGGAGACCTGTGGTCGTTTTATAGAGCTGTGGGAGGAGGAGAGATGGGGGGGAAAAAAAAACCACCCCCCGCCTGGGGGGGTTTATAGCGAGGGAACAGTAAAACTGTGGAGCAATAATATTTATCACAGGTTTAATGACAAGTATTTGTATCTGCAGGCTCCTGCCATCTACTATGTGTGCTGAATGCTGCAGATTATCGTGTCATTTCCTCAGAATATAAGAATCATATAAGAACCAATAAATTTGACGTGAACATGGACACAAGTGTGTCACATGAATAATGAGTTGAGGAAACAAAAAGCTTAGATTGTTTAAAAAAACAAAAAAAAAATAAATCACTATTCATGAATAGTATCACATGTTTTTGGCAGAACTAACAATTATTCTCTTTAATGATTAATATGTCAGGTAGCTTCTGACTTAACTGATGTTTTTTTTTGGTGTAAAATAGCGTGTATGTAAACCACAACAGCAACGATATGGGCTGAGAAATAGTCGTACTACTCTCTTATCAGCAAAGGCAACAAAGGACATCCAAGCTCATCTTACTGAAGCTTGAGGGTGTTTTGTGAACACTTGAGACAATCGAGGAAGTACAGAAAATGTATTATTGGATCTAAGATTAGAGTTTATCACAGCAACGTCCACGCTGGTCTACGGCTCAAAACGCCCTCCACCACGGGCACCAGGGGATCAGCCGACGCATCTCACCGCGCAACACATCCAACGCAGGCGACTTCAGACGGCCAGAGAAACACGCTCAGGTGGGCAGAGTTGAACAGCTCGCCAACACGTGACGGAGACCGACGACGGAGACCGACGACGGAGACCGACGACGGATGACTCTCAGATGGGACGCGGAGCCGAGAGGATGAATCAAAGTGTCAAAGCCGCATCCCAATCAGAGAGGACTACAGGAAGATAAGGGAAATGCAGCCCTCAAAGGACATTATGTAAAGTATTTATGGGGAAATGATCAAAGAATCACAGAGACAAACTTTAAAGTCAATGTTTCCTCATCCGCTCTGATCCTGCTCAAACCTGCAGTGAAAACATTGCTGGATCATTCATTCATTCATTCATTCATTCATTCATCAACTCCCACTTGCTCTGGCGACGGGTCGTGTTTGGGCTGGAGCCGTCAAACGGGTGAACGTCAGGGTACAACCAGGTAAGGAGGTGGGAGGATGTCGGAGTACCTGGTCTGAGTATCGTCTAACGATCGTCTAACGATGTAACGTCTGAATATCAGTCTGAGACTGATCAGTTTGACAGAAACTTCACATATCGACGTACACATTCTTCTACTTGAAACACACAGTGTGACGCCGACGTTCGCAGCTGCACAATTGTCATTTTCCTTTCATGCATAAGAGGAGGACGTGTTGACTTTTTGTGCAGATGACACGGCGTATAAATGATATTCTCCCTCACTCGCTGAAGTACTCCATCATTGTGTAAAAACAGGTGGTCATATTCTTGGCGAGACGTGTCCCCCAGTCCGTCCTCTACGCGAGCTGCGTCCTTGTCCGCCTGTGTCACTCCTCCCAGGGCTGATGTGATCTGACTGACAACGGCGGCCCGTGTGGCTGTTGGCGACCTCCGCAGGCGACTGAAAAGCACAGCTAAACTAGCCGCTAGCGCGTAGGGATGTAGGAACCAGCACCAGTCACTGTTCACCATGTTTTTATTTCAAGTTGTTTGTCAACTCCGAACAGATAACCGCAGGATGAAACTGGTAATTGTACAGAGAGAAGTCATCTTATGTGAGCTGCTGTTGTAGTTAGTGACTTCTTGATGCTTCCTCCTTCTTACACACATTGTCAGAGAGGGTAAGAATGTTCAAACACAAGTTTCAATGTCCTTCAAATCATGAAGTGTGATACGTTTTCTGTATTCCCTTCAGTGTCAGCAATTATTATCATTACTATTAGCTTTGCTGTGCATTTTATTTTGAAACCTCCTAACACATCTTCACTGTCAGAAGCAACAAAAACGTCACTGTGGCTATTAAATACTTAAATAAACGCGTGTATGGATGTATTATGAATATTATTCTCAATTTCTGGTTGGACGTTCCATCAGAAATAATACTGTGTATGTCAGTTTAAAAAAAAAACTGAAATCATCCTGAGGCTAATGCTAACCTTCCTCGAAATAGTAAAAAAGTGATAACTAAGTATTGTTATAGTACAATTAAACTGTAGCAAAACAAACCAACAAACAAACAAAAACGGTCTGAACGTATGCTTTAGCGCAGCCAGGGTAAGTTAGCTAACAGAGCTAACTAGCCAACTAGAAATGTTTTTTATGACAAACACAGAACATGGACTTCCGTCGGTCCGTTCAAACTGAATCAGAGGTCCGTCCGTTTGCTAAGGTTTAATAAATCCAATCCAACATCTTGTTGCCGCGTGCTTTATGTTTTATAAACCAGCCAGGATTTGCTAGCGCGTCTACTTTCAGGAATTCGCTCGAGTGGAAGCTAACACAGTAAGATGAGGACAAGTTAAACATGTACATTTTTAGTCCGTTATTTAAAACAGATAATTAAATTCAACCAATCTTCCATTGTCCCCGGGGACAAACGGACGGAAGAGAACGTGCCATGAAAACAAGTATTTGGAGCCACGTGAGAAGTGAATCGCAGTAATTCTTTCACGTTTTAATAACTTGTCGCTACACTGGTTGAGATGCCCCAGTCCTCAGTTACTCTAAAGAAACATTACAGACAACAGGTTTCACGCCTACAAGCATACGGAGATAGTCCACGTTTCATGTTCCATATTTACAAAATGTTCTTCATCAGAAACCCACAAGAGACCAGGACAACCGAATCGATCTACAAAACTCAGCTACCAAGTACTGATCACATTGAAGAGATTTTTATTTTTTACAATTTACTTCTGATACGGTTCCTCCCATTGAGGACACATAGAAAGAAGAGTCAGTGAAAGATGAGTTACACTCCATCGGTGAGTGTCTGTGTGTGTGTGTTTGTTTTTTTTCCTCCACATGAAACAGATCAACACTTCTAGTTCAACGTCTTTTTTTTTTTTTGTATTTTTCTTGAATTAAAGCTGGTGAACTGACAATCCACAGCACAGTTACGCGAAAAGTGACCTGCGTTATCCTCGGTCCGTTCACTCCAACGGGCAGCGATCGCACACCTTCCAGAGAAGCTGCGGACATCTGAACACAGAGTCTGGCTCCAAAAACAAGAGTCCTCCTGCGAACGGATCAGGTTTTCTCAAGTTACCAAAATGCCCCCTGAGGCTTGGGAAAGCACGAGAGCTGAGATCTCCTCCAACACACCCACAGCTCAGACCACATGGAACGTTGTCCACTTGTGTCTCTGATTTCAGCGCTCTTACGTCGCCTTGTTTCTCTTTTCAGAAAAAAAACAAAAAACAAGAAAACACTGGAGGCGATGCACGTGGTGAAGGAACAAAAAAAGAAAAAAAAAAAAAGCCGAGCGACGTCTCGATAAGGGCCGAGGTGTGCAGGTACGTTGTCCCTTTAATTCCACAGAAGGCGTAAACCTCCGAGCTGTAACGCTGTCGGTGTGAAAGCACAGACGAGGGCAACGAGCATATTTGATGGGCGTAAGCAGGAACGTTCCGCCGGGGAACTTCGGGCGATGGCGTTAGACTCACTGGATTCCAGCGGATGATTCTGAGAGGAGACCGACAAAGAAATCAAGAATTTGGGTCTTATATCTACTATCCGTCAAGTCTGGCACGTTAAAGACAAATATCATAAAAAATATCAAATATCACGGACACATCACAGCATAAATGTCAGGATATTGGTTCCATCTCTGGATTTAGTCATGTTTTGTAATAATAAAGTGCAAAGAAGCTAAAATGATGTAAACTTGTGTGTAAATTATAATCTTGTGGTTGAGTTGAACAGTTTTCCTCTTCCAATGAAGCGTAAAGTCACTTAGTTGAATAATATGCTGCCCCCTATTGGTCAGGAAGGTACAGTGTGCGTCTGTAACATACAGGTTAGATTTCTATATTTTAAGGTTTTATACCGACATTGTTTTAATTATATTTAAACAAGCAAAAAAAAAGAGATGGGTTACTTTGCATTTACAGTATAGTTGTGTCACAGTCACCATAATTAGCTAAGATCCTTTTCCCTTTCTACTAAGAAACATGAGTATTTCATGAAATATGACAATAACGTTGATCTTACCACACACAGAGATGAATCGACCGTTTGGTTCGACACCAGTTTCTGGGCCTGGAGGGATGAGAGGAAGTACATCCATGTCTCTTCATTGAATTTTTAGGAATAAAAGTTTTGTGTGTGTTTGTGCCAGCTCAAGGTTAAAACGATTCACCGCTCTGGAACTTTTCCCAGACTGCTCGCAACAATTTTCAGCCGCACACAAACCACCCCACTTTGCACACGCTCACAGATACAGAGATGGAGAACGGCGAATGATAAAGTGACTCCTCAGTGGCTCGGGAACAAAATAAACAGTCATTGGTTCTTAAGTAGAAATAATTCGACCAAGGAGGATTCTGGAGAAGAGTGATGAATCGCCCTGTAGGAGGTCTTTCCTCCCGCAGACTGTTTTTTCCTGTGATAAATCATATTATTGCTATTAAAAGCCAAAATGATAGATTGTCTCGCTGAGGGTGTGTGATATCATCTTATTTAAAAACAAAAACAAGAAAAAAGAAAAAGAAAATACGATCCCGCTGGATTTATCAGAGACGAGCAGAAGTCTCAAATATGTTGTGAAGGAGCTTTAACGGCGTGAGCAGCGTGTTCTTTATCATGGTACAGTATCAGACAACTCAATCAGAAAGCAGATGAACTTAAGAAAGAAAAGAGAATTCCAGAAAACTCCAGATTTTTTTTTTTTTTAAGTAGGAAGCTGGGACGGATGAGGATCTGTGGCAGAAAACATCAGCTGTCACAGTTCCATGTTTTCACTGGGATTCTGTTCAGGTGGGAACTTGTTGTGATTTTGGATGGAACATTCCACGTGGTTCCCCCGGCAGACAGTATCATCGTGCATGTGGCTCATCACCCCTCTGCATCGGCCCCCTGTCGCTCTCAGGAGGAAAGGACATTCTTTAGGCTGAACACATGTATTTTTTCGTTTTGTTCTTTCTTTAAAATGGAACACCTCTCATATCGGCGACCAACGTCATACTCTGATAAAAAACTGTGACAGTGAAGGCCGACGTAGAGCATAACATGGAAATGAATTCCTCTCAAGTGATTACAAAACAAACGCTGAAATGCATTTAGAGAGTTCACCCATAAGCACTGAACCCAAATCTCATTAGGTTTTATCCCAAAAAGGGGGGGCAGTGTAAACACACACACACACACACACACACACGTCCTCACAAATTCAGAATTACCTGACACACACACACACACACAGCCTGTCTGTTGTTGCTGTGGCAACCAATTAGCTTGAACATGACAGCGTTGGAAACTCTGACTCCTCTGTGATGTCTCATCTTTCTGCCCAGGAGGGGGCGGGGGTGTGGGGGCCTCTGTTGGTGCATCATGAAGCCGTCGCCGCCGATCCATCCAGGTGTCAAGAGGCCGACGTCTGACGCTCGCACTGAATCTCGGAACAGATTGTTCCCCGGCGTTTTGGTCTAAATGTGGATTCGAGCACTTTGGCTCACGGCTTGTGACGGACTGGAACGGGGTTTACGAAGACGGAGGCCCTGGAGATGTATGAGGACCCAGACCGGGTTCTCATTTAGACAAATGAACTGAACATTTGAACACGGTCAGTTTGTTCTTATTCTGGGTGGGAGGAGTCGAATAAAAACAGAACTCGTCTCCGAGCGTCACCTGTAAGGTCCCACAGACGTGATAGTCAGCGTCCAGGTCCAGTTTGGTGACGTCCGGCGGTGGGTCCGCTGCATTGCTGGTTCTGTCTTTACCCCCCCGAGTCAAACCGGGAACCAGCATCGTCGGCTGGATGGGGGGTTGCGGTTGCCACACTCCGACATCGGTGCCGTTGCCGAATGCCTGGATGGCGTTACCTGCAGGGAGAGAGTGTTTTCATCGGTGGATGCTGCAGCAACCGAACACGCATCGACATCCTCCACAACGTCCTCTGGGGCTCGTCGGGTGCACGTCTCACACGTGTCCTCACTTGACACACGCGACACATCACCATGTAACAGTCCACGTTTCACGAGTCAGGGCACTCACGCAGGCATCGGTTGTTGGTGAAAAACTCTGCAAACTTCTCACAGTCGGACTTGCTGTTCCCGCTGCTGCTGCAGTCGCACCACGGTGACAGGCTGATGCCGAGAGATCGCACGTAATTTGGTGTCATCACAGTACCTGCACAATTCGTAAGAAATGCATAAGGTAGATATTTATTATTTTCTATACTTATTCATCCATCAATGTAATTTCATTTCATTTTTAAATCTATTTATCAAACAATCAAAATAGAAAATAAAATATACATATATTATATATTTTATACTTACATATAAAATCTTATATTTAGATAGATTATATATATATGTATATATATATAAAACATAAAATGAAATAAAATATAACAATCAAATATTCAGTACTATTGGATGCCATACACAACCTGTCTTGGTTGTTTTACCACGTATTTTTGAAAAGTATAGCTGAGTACGCCCGATTAGTTGTTGAGAGGCGGCGATAAGTAGTAAAGTCACAGGAGGCAGCGACTGAATTTAAATCTGGGCCTGTTAAACACTCCAACTATTCTCTGCTCAAACCTCATTACAAAAACTCGGCAGGACGTCATTTTCCTCCCGACGTAGTTAGAAAGAGACACGAGGCTCTCTGCAAACTGGCCCCGTACATGCAGGAAACTTTATTTTGTTCCGCAGACCTTAATGAAACACGCTCGTGGAAGAGTGAGCAAAGGAGCAGTAACATCACAGTCAATGGGGGGGGGGGGCAACAGCAGTGAACGCCCACTGGACATGTGCACAACAGAGGAAATAACCCAGATGGCAAAATGCAGAAGGATTTGTTGTTTTTTTTCTGTTAGTGACATCGCAAGGACGTCCAATAAACAGACGGTCCACAATGAACCCCCCCCCCCCCCCCCCC
>CAAKHB010005383.1:177955-199431 GCA_901007665.1 Aeoliscus strigatus
CTTCTGTGGCCGCACGCCAGGGGAGAGGTGAGCGCTACATTTCCTTTTTGAGCTTTAAACTTGTGCAACATGCTTATTTTTGTACCCTGTGTACGAGTTCCATTTTGCTCCTGTTTGATGACTGGGGACACATATTTTGTGCAAACTACTTTCAGGTATGTTGTATCTGATGAGAAGTAATGTAGTGTGTCCTGTTGCTGCTGCACGCCATCAGAGAGGGGCTGAGCTTTGTTCCTGTGGAAGGACCACGCGGCACGGCATCCTGTGTGGTTCCTTTCAGACTAAAACTAAGACCTAAGACCGTCTTCTCAGAAGTTCACATTCTGCCTTTTTTCCTCTCACATTAACACAACATGAGACCCCAGTGAATGCACAGTCTCCCCACAGGAGGCACCAGACCATCAGACACGCACCCACTTCAGCAGATTCTGTCATTATAAAGTTAACTCGGACAAATGTTGGAAAGTCAGTGTACAATCTACAAATCTGCCGCCTCTGACATATCTGCATGCATCTAAATATTTCAGATTTTTTTTTTTTTAAATCTTCATATTACTCATCGTGTTTGTCAGTAATTATTTATCACGAATGCATTTCGACTCATATTGTTCAGCAAACATGTTCCTCTGAAAATGAATCATGTGTGCAAACTAGATGGAGTTTTCAGTGCATATGTCGCTTAAGCTGATTCTTTAGTAAGATGAAAAAAAAATCACCGTTGAATCAAAATGAACCTAATTTAAGAAGAAGAACAACAACAGTTGGTGGAGGCTCCACAGTTTTTCTTGTATTTCAAAAGAGGGGGCCGCGTACATTTGATCTTTGTTTTCTAGCTGCCGACCACTTCATGAACTTCAATGAGGTATTTAATGTCCTTTGGTGGTGGAGGCAGTGAACTCTGAACCTTCAGTGAAGATATTTGCACCGCTGCCAGCTGAGCTGAACAGATTCACCACCATCTGCTAACGTGCTGCTTTCTGCAACGCAGCCTCAGCAAGTGCAAAGAGCAGCACGTATAAGCCCTAAGATGTGCCTTAAATAGGGTACTTACACTTTACCTTTAAACTGTGATATCCCTGCGGATGAACTGATGGATTGTGACCCACTCCCTTTTGCATGACAAGCACAAGCTCTATTCCACATTAGAAGCCTCTTGAACAACACGCTGTGACTCACGACTATTTAAAAGTGGTTTATTCATCACGATGCCCACCGTGTCTGCTGTACCGCAGCCTGGGAAATGCAACGATTCCATCATCGCCTCGCTTTCAACAACGGGAACAAATGTCACCGCGCCCAGGAGGAAATGTCACAACCTATCAGAGGCCATTTTTTCCCTCAGTCATCAGCTGCTAAGGAGGGACTGAGCGTAACAAAGAGAGCAAATGACGGACCTGTTGGAATTTCTCCGCTCTTGACAGCAGTGACGGCGTCCAGTTGGTCTCATTCTGCAGCGTCAAGCGATATTACCCATCATCAGACCTTTTATACGCAGTGAAGGAAAAGGTTCACTACTGTTGAAGTCCAGGTATAACAGCTCACAACTTACAGTGTAATAAAAACCAGCTACAGTATATTAGAACTAGATAGATATATGCAGGAACTGGGGAACACGATGTTCCCAGAATAATGGAGAACAACTTACTCTCTTGATAGCTTTTAACCACTGGGTACCGACTCTGCAATCAGGGTATTTTATGGACATTTGGGAGATTTTACTTTGAGTTTTAAGGTGGTTATTCTCCAGGACTGGGTCCTTGGGTTTTTGGTATCTAAAACTCAGTTATTCAATTATATAAAAATAACAAGATTCATGAAAAAAACAAGCCAGTAAATTGCGTGGTTCTGGATTCCAAGGTCGTATCATTTAAGTCTTATTGAATGTTGAAATGGTGTGAAATGATGTGTGTGTGAGGCGTCATATTGTTACGCCCACAGTTCATTTCCTGTCTTAAATTCATCTCCAGTTCCTCACCTGTCCCCATAAGGTGCGTACAGTCTAAATCATACAAATTAAATTAAAAATACAAACTAATTAATGCACGGTTTGGTATACCACAGGTCAAACTGGTATTGGTGTCAGTGGGTATTAAAATGTCAAAATCATCAGTGCATCCCTGTCCACAATTGAAACCAACATGTGTGTAGTAGCTCCATGGCAGGTGGGGGCGCTGCATTAGGAAACACTCTTGGTCCTCTTTGAGAGACGGAACCAGTGGACTCTGGCGGTATGAGTTGGCAGACATGCTGGAAGAGGAGTGTGCATTTTTTTTTCTTACAGGATTGGTGAGCGGCCCTGTGGTAGACTGAGAACACCCTGGAGGGATTATGCAGCTAATCTGGTCTGGGAACAGTTCAGAGTCCCTCAAGATGCGCTGGAGTGCCTCACAGGGAGACGGGGGGGTGGGGGGGTGGTCTGGGTTACCTGCCGCTCTGCAGAGAGCATGGATGAATTAGATTTCATTTACAATCTAATTGAACAAGGTTAATATCTTAAAAAAACAAGCCTAGAACATTTAATAAATGGTCATAAACACTTCACAGTCTGACTTAAAGTAAAGTGTTTACAGCCCTTCCTCTTATCGCCCTCCTCCACTGCAGCGTGCTAATGCGAGCTGGGCTGTTATGCCCCTTTACTGCTCCGATGCACCTTTGAAAAATATTGTGTCCTCTACTTCACGCTGATGGATTGCTTTGACTGACTAAATTAGATGCCTCCAGAGTTGTTTTCCACCGCTCTGAGGTATGACAAAACCTTTTTTTTTTTTTTAACAATACTCCTTGTTTGTGGTGCGTGCATGCAATTATGTCACATTTGACTTGAAGAGAGAGAAAGTACATAAACAGAACTTAGACTTCCAAGAATGGATTTCCCTCTTTGGTTTCAATGTTATTTCACGAGACAGAAATCTCATATCATTTTAAAATGACTGTTATCTTTTTAAGGGGATTGGCAAAAAAATATTCATGGTTCCCCTCTGTTTGGCTTCAGTAGTTGGGAGTTTGAACAGGTTTTTCCTTCGGTTTTCCTTTAAATATCTCCACTATCTGCTGGGCAAACTGTTATGTTTGTTACACATCCATGTTACTTCAAAGCAGCAGCCGGCCGCACATTTTACGCCTCGGCCTCCAGCGGTGTCCTACCTGAATCAAACCATCATTATCATGCCACAGTTAGACTGACTATTTGTAGAAATGCAGTATAACACAGGCATCTCATGGAGCACTAATAAATGCCATCGGTAACGATACATTTACATGCAACAAGAAACATAAGTATCTGAAGTATATTCTACTGCACAAAACAACAAAATCAATCCTGTTGTGTTTCCTCAAGAAGAGTTCAGTTGCAGCAATAGGTCGGTTTTCTTTCGCCGACACTGAAAGTCCAGTCTGTCCAGTCGTATATCTGACATAGATTTGAATTCGCTTGAGGGCTGAGAACTTCTGCTTGACAGAAGCCGTGGCCATAGGGATAGTCACCGCCAAATCAATTCCTTCTCCTTCTCCAGTCAGTCTGGGTTTCAAAATACTAGCTATCAAGCTATGTATCATGAAACCTGCCCCGATGGCCCTGACGGCCGATCACTGCCTCAAACAGAGATGGATGAACCTTTGCGATCTCCTGAATGGTCCTCTGGCATTTGTTATTCTCCATAAAGCATCATCAGCCTTCATGTTCAGCAGCGATTAGCAAATGATCGCACACTTCCACAGCTCAGCTAAGATGGTGCAGCCTCAGCATGTTGAGATCAGCGCGCACATATTAGCACGAAGCCCTTCGCACCGCAGCGAGTGCAGCTGTGGAGTCTCTGTCTTGTTAGTGTTCTGAGATGTGCCGCTTTTTTGTGGAAGACTTTGTACTTAGGATGGAACTGGGACACAGCTTGTGGGCCACACTCCCACCCATACAAATTCCAACAAGAAAAGAGGATGCATGCGGGACTCCTAGCAGTTTCTTATGAATTAACCATTTTGCTATTCAATGGATATCTTATTCTTTCAAGCGCTGAATGAATTAAGGCAACAAAGCAAATCACAGGTACCACGACTGTGGGTTGCCTAGAAGGCCTAAGTGCTTTGTCTCTTCTGTGCTTTCATCCGGAGACGTGAAGAGTTTTGTGGATACAGTGGGTGAAGAGGTGGGTGAAGAGCCGCCTGTAGCTTCTTTCTGCCAACCACGCGCTAATCTAATATATCTGTATAAGCTCTGGAGGCGACCCTGGCTTAGCATATGGACTCGCTGACTTCTGAGTCAATCACCCAACTAACTGGAGTCGAATTCTGCTTAAGTTACACTGACAAAAAAAACAAAAAAAACAAGTGAGAGTCGATGGCTTGGTTAGGGTGTATAAATGACTTAGCTGTAATAATAATAATAATAATACAGAAGAAGTAGAAGATTATATATCTTGTTCTAACAAAGCACTTAGCAGAGCTTTAATTGATTGTTTCTAATTTATTGTGTGTATCCTTTCTTGCACAGAACTCGTCATGGGACTAAAGATGGAAATTAGCGGTGCAATGAGAGGTAGCAAACTCTCATGTTACTGCTAATTTCTTGTACTTAAATGTATTGCCCCATTGAAATGCATATTAAACAATAAATAAAAACAAAAAATACAGATTAACACCATATTGATATGAACCATATATGGTTCATATCAATGGAAGGTTTCAGGTGAATGGAGACACCAAACCCAGAACTCTGAAACAAACCAATAAGCTTAAGTTAACAAGCTAGCAAGCTTCATTGTCATAGTGGAGGTAAACTGGGCTACTTATATGATGACTGAAATGCATATTAAACCTTATCACACATTTTAGTGTCTTAGAAATGACAGAAAAATGAAATATAGTCTGTTGTTTGTATCTGCCCACATACATCTGCTGGGCAGAAGACAGAGGCACATTTACAAAACGCAGAACAATATCACAGCACAAAGTAAGTATGAGTAAAAAAAAAAAAAAAAAAAAATCACAAACCAACATTTCTCCAATATAATACAGATACAAGTAAGACTGAATAAATCGGAAGAAAAAAGAAGCCACGCTATCTCGCTCATTCAGTCTGAATGGAGCGCTTTTAATCAAGATATCACGACTGTGACAAGTCCAAGTCCAAGCGTCAACGCTGTCTGGCTAAAACAATATCTTTTCACAAATAAAGCAGTACTCATCAGTCAAGCCGCTCCAGTACAACAGCTGAAGCCCTTAGCATGCATTTTGTGATCTCTGATTACACAATGGAAGTGCTTGGGGCGACTTCCCAGATTCATCATTCAGCACACAAATACCATCTCTCTGGCTATAATCTCATCTCTTAAAAGCTCCGCCGCCCGTGAATTCTCAAGTATACCCCAGAGATTCCTCAGGGAGAGATAATGTGGCAACGATAAAACAAACGGGTATGTTTCCTGGTTGTGCTAACAGATTTGAAATTATTACATGCATGTGTGTATAATTAAACCCTCTTCAGTGGTGTGTTTGCCGTGCGATGCGACACCC
Source organism: Aeoliscus strigatus (assembly GCA_901007665.1). Classification (NCBI taxonomy): domain Eukaryota; kingdom Metazoa; phylum Chordata; class Actinopteri; order Syngnathiformes; family Centriscidae; genus Aeoliscus; species Aeoliscus strigatus. Next base: position 183,464 of record CAAKHB010005383.1, read on the forward strand.
CTCATTTGAATCTGGTGGCAAACGGGCAGAGCCCTGTGATTCACCAGCTGGGTCTTCTATGCACGGTGTTGTAAAACTGTCCACCTGCCAATGGTTAAACTCTCATTTATAAATTCTGCTTTTCATGGCACCACACTGGCTCGCATTAGACAAAAAAAAACAACAACAACAACACTTTCGGCTCTATGAAAGCTTGTGATTCCGAAAATAATGCCTTGAACCCTTCGAAATGAGCTTGTATTGACTGGGTTCAGTATATCACTGTTTGAATTGATTCCAGCAACCAAAGCAGAGCACAACTCGTATTCACTATGATATAGGAATACACAACAAATCAGAACTCAGTAGGAAAGAACGAGGACATGCACCGTGTTCGTGGAATCTCCGTCTTTGCCCTGGATTACATTCCTGTGCGTTCTCGGCTCTTGGCCTTTAAAGTGGTTAATTATATCCAGGGGTGATACGTAAATGACCTGCTGATAAGTGGATTATGGATAATGTGAAGGGACAGAAGTAACGTCTGGACCATTAGTTAACACTCTGCGTTTCTTTTTCTTCTTTTTTTTCCTCTTCTGGTCTTTCATTATCTGTGTTCAATCATCCACTTCACTTTATGTTGGCTCTGCGTATGGCACCTCAGCCCCCGGGCTACAGCTCAAGATAGACGTCTCACTGCTGTGATTGACAAGCGCGGGAGAGAAGATCTTTCCCCACCGAGCAGCGAGAAGCTGAGGCCAGACAGGTGTTGCATAAGCAGCTATCTCCAGCTACGTCTGTTTTCACGGAGATACCGCGGAGTAGATCAGAATTCTTGTGTTTAAATGGAGAGCCAGCTGATGCTATCGCGGCGTGTTGTTCGCAGCAGACACTTGTTGACTCTGAAACAAAGCGAGAGAGTTTCCTGGTGTCTGTTCTTTTCCAGAGAATTCCATGTGATGTACTTGTTCTCCACCATCTATCTTGTATTAATTAGTGTAGTAATACAGTGGTTTAACTAATCTAATCAGCTCCAAAGTACGTCTCCCACCAGGAACTCACAACCGCTGTTTACTACTCTGAGATCAATCGCTTCTGTTTTGGGACGACTTTAAACATTCCGAGGATGTGGGAACAGTTTTTTGTGAAAGTCAAGCAGGACGTTCTTTCAGATCAGACAGCAGAGAACATCCATCCTACACGATCTGGGTACAGGTATGCAGATGAGTCGAGAAGTGCTGCAGACGTTCAGTAGGATACGTCAGCGCAGTGAGTGGGTACATAATTCAAAAGGCAAATACAATGTGAGATACTTCAGCTCAGCTCTGGTTCAGACTTCATCTGATGCAGCACGGTCACAGCGGTCTCGGTCGACACACACAAACATCATGTTAATAGAATGTCCGTCATACCGAAGGGGATATTCAGCTGCTTCATCAAAGCATTGGCTTATATTTAAAATGTATGCAAATTTCATTCAACAAAGACCTTTTGCCAAAGGATGCTCAGCGGCGTCCACACCTGTTCAGAATGGATGAAACATTTATTTATAGCAATTCTATTTTAAAGCAATCTGGCTTCAGAGGGTTGTCTGTCTGTGGCATTGTCCCACAAAATAACGCAATTTCTGAAAAAGAAAATAAAAAATACAACAATTCAAGCATATAAACTGTGAGATGTGTTCATCATTTACATTTATATGTATAATAATAACAATAATAATAGTATCACACACACATATGTTGTTCTCTCTCTGTTCTTCTCTTCTCTCTTATGGTACGTTTGGTTTATGAAAGCGTTTTAAAGTGCAAAGATAAAATAGGGGATGACTGGCGGCTGCAGCTTCACTTTGCAGTTTGGATTAAGTCAGAAAAATAAGAATTATGGAGCAAGACAAACTTTCTTTACTATGATAACAATCTGAGCCAGTTTGAGAGGGACAAAATCCTTTGCTGCAGATGGTAATGTCAGGTCATCGCGTTCTTTCTCAATCACTGACTTTATATTCCTTTTTAATATCCTTTAATGTTTTACCGTACATCATGTTTGTTCCTGATGAGTGTGGCCCGTGTTTACTGGCCCGGTGCAAAAAAAGGGCAGAGGAAAGTAGGAACACACAGCACCACTTCATCGGGGGATACAGTTAAAAATAGAAGAAGGAATGAGGAGAAACCTGGCTGATTTTACTCTCCGTTAGCGTTCAGAGCTCAGACTGAACCTGACAACAAAGGATGAGACAGAACCGTCCATGACTCGTTCATGAATCACAGTTAAATTAACTTAGTTCAGGTACGGTGAGAAGGACATTCCTCCCTCTCAAGCATTTCGCCACTTTCAGCCAAGCAACCACGCAACCATCTCCTTATTCATTGCATGATATTCTTGAATTTCAATCCCTTACTCTGTAGCTGTGCAATATGTGCACATGTTTAACCAATCATGGTCTCTCAAGCAGCCTCTGCAATATCTCTCCCTGGGGGAAGCAGCTTGACTTGGAGCTGCCGATCCTTCCTGCCTTCTCTGCAGAAACTCCTGGGGCATTGTTTTCACACGAGATGCCCAAAGCAACGCCACAGATATATATTTTGACTGAATATGTCAGCATCGGTTGCATGCTGAAGAGTGTGATTTCTGTCGGCCGTACTGGGAGAACAGTGGGTTTCCTTACCGGAGCTCAGCTGTTAGAAATGTGCTGAATACGCCTGTTCCCCCCTTTTCGAGGCTCTTCATGGACATCCCCCATTGAGGGCTGGAGCAGACTTTGGCTGTGGATGCTTACTGGAACAAAAAAAAAAAAAAGCAAACACAAAGGTATCTTCGACTCTCCAGAGATGTGCTTGTTTGAATGTGGAAGGACTGAAACACAGCGTCCCCAGCAGTTGGGATGGTCGCTAATGAATTAGGGGTACTTGGTTTGGAAAAAAGGGGCATTTTGATTATTTTTAGTCTGGATGTTTCTTTGTTATGGAGTTTCTCATAATTCCACTCAACTGATCAATGCTAAACTCGTCATCTGAAGATCCAGAGTCTCTGGTCGTTACACTGGAATGTGCATCGGGATTTCTTGATAGACGGTTTTCTCAGTAGAGGTTTGAACGATTTCAGAGATTTTCAAAGAATAAGAGTCATTACACAGCAGCTTCTTTTATTATTGGGTGTGCAAAGCTTTTGTTAAAAAGGCTCAAGCAGCCAGACGGAGTAATAGTATTTATCTCCACAGGGAACTTGTAAAATTGGTGCATGAATGACACGATGGCATGTACATATCAGATATTAACATTTTTATGAAAACCGAAGCCAAAGTGAACCCGGCAGACTCAAATTAAAAGGAGAAACTCTGCATTTTTAGTTAAAAGTGTGCATGTCTCAAACCCTGGAGATGAGACGTCCTCTTGATCTCCACCCTCTGTGAATGTGGCCCGTTTTTGACAAGACGCTCAGAGTTTTTGACAACCGCTACAATGGTACAGCCGCACATCAAACCCAGATCTCTGGGAATGAGCAGCCTTCTGAGGACTCAAACGGTGTTTATCCTGGGATGTGAGCTGTGATCTTTTATCAAAAGCTGGAGTTTCATATTTTACCCTGCTGAGTCATCGTCGTCGTTTTAAGCGCACAAGTTCATAGTTTAATGTGTCATGAAAATAAAATGAAGGACACACCAGTTTATTTTATCTATTATTCTTTAACGCAACAACAAATCACATTTCGTGTCATATTTCATGTCCTTTCTGATTTCGGTGCCCACGTGAACGTCCACGCCAGCCGATGGAAAAAAAGCCACCCTGAGCCCACATGGGGCCCACATGGGGCCCACCTAAGCCCAGTAAAATCCACGTGAGTCCCCATTTCCACTGCTGGCCCGGAGGTTTGACAGCTTCCAGATCCTCCAACATGTTTCATTTGTCATATTGTGCCTCTGCTATTTTATTCTATTTTATTTTTTCTTCTTCTTCTTCTACTTTTAGACATGAGAGTCACCATTAAAACATGCTCATATGAGATAGTTGGCTTCAGGTTATTAAAGTCTAAAAGCAGACTGAGCCAAGTGAAGGTTTAAAACCCTTTATATGCAAAGCCAAGACTGTATCACAGAATATACGTACGGGAGGAAATTTTTTTTTTTATATTACAGCGAAGAGTAGCAGGAAAAAGTGACATTACATCGAACACCATCAATCATCTCAACAAAAACTGTTCATAATATGAACTAGTGGGAGTTCACTGTGCAGTGCAAGTTCGTGTCTCTCAATATGAAGCAGGTAATTCGGATTAGTATATTAAAGAAAAGATAAAAAATGATTTCTCATTGTGTGGAAATGAATCTGTCTCGGCACGGCTGGGGGATGAGGAGCAGGGGCCGGGTCTCTGACTCTGCTTTTAATTTTTCAGCGCGTCTATAACGTAGAGCGGACCAAAGGTGCTCTCAGAGATAAGTCCTGCAGTGTGATAAATGCCTTCATCATGCAGGCACTCAACTGTTTAGCTGTTGCTGCGATTCCTCCTCGAGATTAATTCAATTTCTTTCGCCCGCAATGGCTGTAACGCACTGCCGCTATGAAGCCGGCGGCTGCCGCCGCTTTCAGAACAACGTGAGCGTCAGAGAACCCTGTCAGGCAACGCTAATCATTCACAATTAAAAGGTGATTCTGTTTAGTCCAAGACAATTAGCCCTTTGTATACAGTAAACAGAATAAGAATAGACGTCTTTAAAGGCTAGGTCAGGCTTCAAGTCAACTTACTCCACAGCTCCAGCTCAAACACAGATAACAGACGGTGGATGAGCTGGATTTACATTCACTTTAGACCAAATTAGAGCTCGTCAGGTCACTCGGTCATCAGTATTCCTGTTCTGCCCTAGGCCTCTGACAACCTCAGCCCTGCAAATTACACCTGCGGATGCGTCAAAGAGCATCCTGCCAAGCCCCCCCCCCCCCCCCCTCCTGACAATGACCAACTGCCAGTACCTCTTGTGCTGGAATGACACTTTAAACGAAATAACCAGCGAAGAAGAAGACAAGAGCCGGTCTTTGTGTGCACAGAGACATCTGCACCCGCTGAGTGTTAGACAACAGAGAGCCATAGGGGGCCAACATGGGTATTGATGGGGGCTGCGCTGGTGTGGGGGGACGGGAGGGGCGGGGGGAGTCAGACTCGCAGCTCAGAAATGTCACATCTATGAATGTCTCTGGTGTTTTATGCTGGAGATGCAGCCTTCACGCTGTCAACGGTCGAGGCGCCTCCGGTTGTGTGTTTCCGATGTTCAGAGCACACTGGCGAAGGGCGTCAGAGGAGCAAAGTGTGTATGTTCCACAGTGGGAACAACAATGGTTTGCGAATATGTGGGGGATCTTCAAGCTGTCATGAAATTCAAACCCTTGAATTCAAACAACGGGGCCACGCAGTATCATCAAGCTTCCCACTGAAGTACTTTGGCTGCATTTTACACCCGGTACTTACAATCAGCTACAGCTCAAAATAGTTTTTCCCCCCTGTCACAGGTATGCATGTCGCAACGAATCAACATGATGCTGGCTTCGCACACTGTCTTGAGCAAATTCAATCTTTAGCCAACTGATTGAGCAGTGATTGAGCCCGATAGGCCGTCAGTCAGCGTGCAGGAATGCTGACGTCCTCAAGGAGCTTTCCAGCGAACCAAAGCTGCAGTGAGACGTTTGTGCGTGTCATACAAACATGAACGCACACAAACCAGCAGTTGTCTCTCTGTATATTTTTGTTTGCGTGAGCAGATCGGAGACCTGTTACCCCTGAGTCAACAGAGGAGGTGTATTACAAGGGCTCCGGTGGCAGCGATCAGCCAGTGTGATTTGAACGAATGCTGTTGGTTCCAAAGTAGCAGGAAGCTGTTGTCTGCGCATCGAAGCACTCTCCGAGGTGAAGGGGGGGGGGGTAAGGAAGCCTCGCACACCGGTGGAGAGGCAGTCTGGCGGCGATGGGAGAGGTTAGTGAGCGCAACACAGAGATTAATCATAAGAACTAGAGGCGGCGGATGAATGAAAGGAAGATGGAGCTGCTGTCGCCGTGACGATGCACTGTGCTCCGCAGACACAACCTTGCAGTTATTCAGGGACACCTGGGTGCATTTAAGTTCCGTAAAAGAGCTGTTAAACAGTGACATGTATAAAACACCCCATTTCAGGTTCGTGAGACGGATAGATGACAAGGTGGGGATAAAAATATTAGCACATCTCAGTACTTTAGGTGAAATGAATGTTTGATTTTTGTTGCAATTCATCTTGCAACAGCTTCCCATGATTAAGGAGGAAGGCAAATGTGCAAATTAATATTTTAAGATATTTTGTATTTCAGGGAGTCATGTACCAGAACAATAATATCATTCATGAGAGGGGAAAGTAAATGTTTGTTAATCACCGTGATAACTAATTCAGCGTTGCCAGAGATAAACAGAGCAGAATACAAATGTGCAGTGATCGGTGCTGTAGCTCGTGGGGGCTACAATGTTTTTCAACCTGTGGGAGGACGCAAAGACATCTCACTCCATCTGGGCATTTGAATCTGTGTCCTCAGTCTGAGGAGTCAGTCAGACGCACAGCAGAAGTGGCTTTTTACTTGCACCGCCATGTCCACTGGGAGGAGAGGATATGAATACTGAGTGGGGTGAGAAAGAGGAAAAAAAAACAAGAAACAAGACATCTGAGTCTCAAACGCTGCTAGTTTACAAAAAAAAAGTACAGGGTATACACGTAGTCTCTGAAGGGATGAATAATGTAAAATTAGCTGGTTAGTTGTCAAAAGAACGCCTTCGTAGATTTTACGTTACGGCAGCCAAACTGACTTTCTGTCTCATTAACAGTTCAAGGCTAGCTACCTATTCATGAGGCCCCATTAATTTTCATCAGGGCGTCTTTATTCCACTTGTATCAGGACTAATTTGAGATGGACAAGGAACCAAGAGGATCCTTTTTGCATGAGGCCTGACCTACATGAGATATCCAAAGTAGGTTAGGCTTTGATGCAGAGTAACGCTGGCTTGGCGCCTTGTTATTGTATTATTAAACTGTCTGGAGGAGCGGCTAGAGTGACCAGTTCCAGCGCGTGTGAGGTGATACCGCTGTGCCAGTGTGTGTGGAGGCAGATTAGCTGGTATTAGTCTGTTCTACCTCTGAAAACACGCCGCGAGAAAGATGATGCAGATGTAAACATTGGGAAAATGAACAAGAAACAAGAAAGGGCGAAGTATGTGAAGCCTTTCTATGCTCGGCGACATTAGTTTGGGTGACAGGATTCCCTCTGAGTCCGGGCGAGGGGGCAAAGAACTGGCTCAGCTCGAATACCTCGGCATCATTCTCTATCAAATTAAAAGGCCAGAGTGGACTCTTGTCAAAGGCTAACAAGTCATTTTCTGGAGGTTATTGTTGTTATGTGACATTTATTCCTCATCACGATAGATGATATTAGCATAATTCTCCGGCCAAGCTCATAAACCTCTAGTCACCTTTAATTGGTTGGAGATTTTGAATTCCCGGTGTTTCGCGTTACGCCGAGCATGTTTCTGGTAATTGTTATGACCGCTGGTAAGTGCTGTTGGACGTTTATTAGATCGATAATGACAGTAGGTAACTATATACAGACCACCGTGAAATTAACTGTCATGCCGAGACGGGGGTCGAAGCTGTACCCCCCCCCCCCCCCAAAAAAAAAACAAAAAAACATTCTAAGTCATTATCTGTCGGCGCTGGCGTGGATTCTTGTGGTGGCCCAGGGGGAAAAGCAAACTACTGGCTCAAAAACACAAGAGCAACTGTCAGCGGTAAACGTGCGAGGGGGCAGATGGGGATCTGCCACAGGGCAGCTGACCCTGCAGCGTTAAAAACCCTCGGCGGCACGTGCAGAGGCAGGTGAGGCAGTCGGCCGCCATACTGTCAGGACGCAGCGTCTCCCTGGAGGAGGCCGACCGGCTGCGCCGAAGCATCGCTGCCTCCCACGGTTATGAATGGATGTGTCTGGCTGAGCAGTCGATGTGATTGGCTGACAGGCTGCAGGACGTAGACTGCACCGCTATCCTCCGAACCGCCATCTCACATGTGTCTTGATGTTGAACTGTCATTTGCTCGGAGCAAATCCTGTGATGTTGATTTGGGGAGAAGTCCTGATTCTTGCAGCCTCCTATCAGAGGTGTGTCCTGTTTACTGGAATGGAAAACAATGTTTTCTCTTCACAAAACATAAGAAGACAGGAAAACAATACAGAAAGAAAAAAGAAAATACATCAATACATGCTTTGTGCAAAGAACTCAATGATGACGCCCTGATAATATATAAATGTAAAAACTGTTTTGGGAAAGCGCTCCCCATCATCGTGCAGTCTCACTCTGACAGTTTTCTTGTGGGTCTTGTCTTGGCTGGACCCACTCACCTCCCACCAAGTGCTCCTCTTTTCGGTTTTCATCTGATGTATATTTGGTGTGAAAAGCAGAGCAGGTGTCATATATTGATACAAGTGGATTAGTGAGATTGGAATCCTGCTGCAGCTCCAGCGGTCGCCACCGGGAGCTTTATGCATCAGTATAAGCACAAATGGAGTAAGGCAGCTATCACTATTTGATGAGCTGGGACTTTCCTCATTTGACGTTGGGGGGATGAGAGAATGGTGATGGTGATGTATTCTTTCATTTTTTTTTTTTTTTTTTAAAGTCCAGGCACCTGCAGGTGTCAGTCCAGGATTTCAGATGTTGGAGGGTGGACTGACCATCCACCGTGGGCACTGTTGAATTTTTGACATGGTTCTGTCCTCTGCTCGAGTCTATGACCTGCAGTTATGCTGAATAATATACCAGGGAGTGAGGTAACCTCAACGCGCTGCATGTTTCATGAGTTCACTTAGAGGGAAAGTCGGGAGGTAGTACTTCTAAGTTTTCATCAGGAAATTATATGAAATGATCCATTTTCATTTAGATCCCCTTCTTTGGCTCACGCCTCCATCATAACTGCTCCTGTGTTTCTTCCAGAGACATGCGACTATGGAGCAACAACAAACTTGACGGAATGACGTTGAAGAGTAAATTGTTCTGTCTTGTTCATGGTTGTGTTTTATATCAGAGGCCTTAATGGTCGTTTGTGATTGGGCACTGCGAATGCTTTTTTGTTTTCGAGTGTCCTCCTTGTTTGCAAGGGTCAATATCAGGTAATAGTTGTGATACTCCCGACAAAGATGTGTGCAAAGAACAAGGACGTATCATCGAAGATGTACAAGCAGAAATCTATACGATCGGATGGATAAAGGCTTTTAAAAATGCAACAGCTCAGGTTTTACTGGAGCTCGAGCAGTACCTCAAATAAATGACCTCTCTTACCTTCCACCGGGACTTAATTGCATCTTTCCCTTCAACAGGAGAGTTAATGGAAAAGTTGAACGAAATGCGATACGACTGTTCGGAGGGCGATTGTCTCGGCCGGTCATATTACCGCAGCTCAGATACTTTATGTCAGACAACATGACGGATTGAGACCGCAAATGTCAAATTCTACATTTTGGTGCTGATCACTGATTAGAGAGCAAAGCTGAAACAAAAGAGGAGCATGAACACAAAACACAGTGAAAGTTATGATATCGCTGTCGGTTTCACAAACAGACTAACTGATCCCTAATATAGTGGTTTCTGTCCATTTTTTAACTGGGGAATGTCCAGTCGGTAGAGGCTTTTGTACACTGCTCAGTGTGGAACTTGAAACACGTATACGTATAGTTCCCCACACGGGAACACCAGTATATAAATATATACCAGTGTGGGCGGCCATGTGTGCAGGCATGAGTCAGGTTTTACTATGGACCTGAGATGGACCTGAGCGTGCGAAGGGTTTTGCTGTCAAAGTTAATGTGGATTTGCTCTGCAGGTTGATCTGGGCCTGAACCGGTTTAACTCATTAACTATTACCTCCAAATCAGCAAAAGCCAATCACATGGGTCTGACATGGGCGAGCATGTGGGCAGGGCTTGACAGGATGACGGTAGTGGTTATGTACGCGACAAAGATGGCAGAGCGGAACTTTGGCTGCAACAGTAAACGAGTTGGATCAATTTCCATTCCACTGTCGTTCCGCTATCAAACTGTTCCACTCTTCCCCAAAACAAACTCTGCCATTGACTTGATTGATCGTACGCTATCCAACAGCGTGCAGAGGTTGTTCTCACATCCACCCGTTGAGTGGGGAAGGTCTATCACTGGTTGCCAGACGTCGGTCTGGATTTCCAGGCGAGTCAGAGTCACCCACAGGCTACAAACTCACACTGTCACGCACAATTGCATGCGTGAGAATCCCTTGAAATGACGGCATGGCTCGACTGCTTTGCATACGGACCAACAGCCTACCGATGAATCAGTTCCTTGATCAGGGGTGTCTGCGGGATCTTGGCATGCAACAGGCGTCCCTGAAACCTCCCCATGTGGAGTCAGACTGCGTTTCCTCCATCCTCCCGTCTTATTTGCCAACTAGCCTGCAAATGTGCTGCATATAAACCTCAGCAGCCACCTCCACATCTCCTCTCTCTCAGAGGAGTAGTCAGCCTAACTCTGGCCTTGAGGATGTTCCGGCTCCGCAGCAGCATTTTCTCGTGTTGCTCTGCTACATTTTCTTTTTCCTCTGTGTCCCCTGAATTACCCAGCTTCTCTTTGATATAAAATTTACCCAACTGATTAGCATATTGTAAAAAACAGTTCTGCTCAAAAGGTCCTTGTCTTGAATCCACTGGTTGTCTTTTTTTTTTTGTTTGTTTTTTGTGTCAGAAATGTGTTTCTTGTTTTCTCACTTCAAACTGTCGACGCTGGGTGGATTTTCTCCCCAGTCGAGAGAGAGAGAAACTCAGCACAGGTAGTGTTAATACGATGATTCACTCAAAGACACAGTGGTGGAGCCACGGTCAATTATTGTCAGAGGAGATATCATAGCACATACTAACCTATGCATATACATGTATATAGATCAGATTTCAGATATAGGAGTTCCCTTTTAGGTGTATTTTGAGGCCCAGTGTCCAACTTTCAGTCATATGCCACAGAATAACAACAGTTGATGGTTTAACTAGTAAATACTTTACACTGATCACGGTAACCACACAGGTACAACACGATCTCAGCTGGAGTCACCCCAAAAAAAAAAAAAAAAGGGGCTTTTTGTTATTTTTGGCATCAAAACTCAAGGACAATGTTTAAGGACCTTGCTTAGTGAGGTCATGCTGCATTATTGTAATAAATGAATGAATATTCACACCGTATGAAGGTGTGGAAGAAGTCCTTATTTGTTTTGTAACTGGACGCAAACTTGAGGCAATTAAGCAAGTTTCGGGGGGTGTGTGGGGGGGCGCTGACTTTTTCTGAGTGAGATGTTTTTGTAACTCGCCTGTTACTTGTTGAAGTAAGTCACTGAGTCGGAAAAGTTTCTCAGCCCCTCGGCGGGGGCCCTCACCGGCCTGGGGGGGCCCCAGGCAGTTGCTAGTCATGCTTGTTCACACGCTGCAGCCGCTGCTCGCTCTGCTGCCGGCGCTGTTTGCATCCAAGAGGTCCCTGATGGTTCGGGTTCACATGAAGACACAGACACTAAGTAAACCGCAATAAGATGAGTCCGGGAACCTCTGGTCATTTCAGCTCGTGTCATTACCCGAGTGAAGTAACATGACCTGATTTTGAAGTTAAAGACGCAGTCAGTCTTTTTGTGTGTTGTTTGGACTGCTTGGTCCCCTTTTGGCAAGGATCACAGCTTGTAAACAGTGTAGCCAGCTCAGACGGTCACTCATTCATCCGTCATCCAAAAAAAAAGGCTTTTAGCTCTGAAAGTTTTTCCCTTCCCTTTTCCCTATTTTCCCTCTCCGCACCGTCTAGCACTCACTGCTCTTTTGAGCTTTGTTCACAGATTTTTGATGATAATGAGGCCGCCTGCGAGAGCCATGTCAAAACCTTCAGCTTGGTGCCTCTTGAAGCAGTCAGTCACGGATTCTGATGTGTGTTTATGATCGGCGTGTGGTTGTGCAAGCCATCCTCTTTTCATCTTTCCATTGAAATTCTGCCTTTTCTCACTTTTTCTTCTTACCTTTGCCAACCATAAAGCTTCACAGTGCTTTCACTCAAAGTTCGCCAGCCTTTAGACTCTTTTCATGCAGAATTTTGTGGGGGAGTAATAGTTTCCTTCTAATGACTCTGGTTTGTCTTTTGGTAACAACTGTAACAGTCGAAGTCTCATTTTCATAATAAATTGCAATGATATTAAAACAGATTTAACGAGTTTGTCCCGTAAGTCTTTTCATTTTCGTCCTTGTGTTGTGTGAGACCTTATTTCATGTGGCTCGTCCCATTTGACAACCGATGCATATAATTTAAAGACGCTATAACCAGTATTGTTTCATAATAACACCGTACGAAACGACAATGAAGAATGTTTGGGCCGTCAGTCCCAGCGATGGATGCGCAGAGAATTATCAGCGTTATGGACAGCCCGGTGATTTAACTCACATCAGTCTCATAGTGTTGTTTTGGGTCCAGGCATGCGGTCGCATGCACACACACGCACCGAGTGCAGAGCAGACCGTCAGGGACCAGTTTAGGGACACAGCTGACGAGTGTAGTCAGAGAAAAGACTAGAAACGAAGGTCGTGCTGCCATCGGTGGGCGTGTAAATAAGGCAGCTCACCTGAGACAACCGGGCAGACTTAAAAGGTTGACGATGTGTCAGGGATGTCGGCGAAGGCATCTGAAGCGGCAATTACGCCGTACGGTGGGCGTGTGCTGTGGCCTCACGGCAATAAGGTGGAATTAAAAAAAAAAAAAGACGTTCCATGAAAGCCTTTATTAGACCTTTAAACTGTGTTTGGTGCAGATGTATTTAAGTACACGTGTAATACCCTGAAAACTACACCCTTTCCATTTTTCTGGGTTCAGCTGACGGGAAAACTTGCCCCTGGCCTGAGATGAGACTGACACCTTGGAATAAACAATTGTTTGCACAATTTCCCTAAACCCTCTTGCTAAGAAAAACAGCTCTCAGCCTCCGTCCACCTGTAACGGACACCCCCGCTGCACAGCAACCACCCACCTATTACTGTCACTCGCGCTTCATTTCTAATCTCATTTCTGGAATATTTGCTTGTTGTCCTCCTATCAAATTTCCCTGTCGTCCATTTTTCAAACATCCGTTTGTCGATCAGAGAGATGAATGCTTTTCTGCTGAGAATCGATGTGGTTTTATACAGATCGTCTGGGATGTTGAGTTGATGAAACTGCGACCCAATTTCCCTCCCTGCATCATCGATATCTGACAATTCAAGTCAAAATGCCAAGAAATAATTCAGTGTCAGATGTGTCACAGTGGCCCAGGGTCTGTCTTGGATAGTGGTGCTGGTTTGGCCGGCTCCGCGGAAGGTGGAGGTGGAAAAGAAAGAACAAAAACTGCAGCTGCTGAAAGACAGGTGACGCGGATTGAAGGGAAAAAAACCCCCAAAACCGTTCAATACCATGAGTGATACAAGGAGGAATACTAATGAGTGACCTCCGATCTGTCATCGGCATGAGTTGGCCCATCTGTTAGCCGAGCAGGTGTAAAGACGGTTTTCATGAAACGGCTCCTGTTCGTTCCTTGAATGGATAAAGTCATTTTACTTCATAATCTCTGAACCTATTTTTGTAAGACGCTTGGACTTTATGAGGAATCTTTGTCACTAGTTAGATCTCATGTTTGGGCAATGTAGCGGCAAAATAATCATTTGGGTGTCATGTGATGCTGCGACAACGCCGTTAATGTGTCACGAGCACTGTCCGAGACGCTGGAGACCCGACAGCACCGCGAGAATAACGGCGTGAACAGAAACACGCCGCTACAAGTTGGAAGATTTGATACTTAATGAGATGTAGACTGAGTCGAAGCCCCCCTTTTCCTCAATCAGAAAACTGCTCAGATCATGAGGAGGAAAATACGGTGAGTGGAAGCTACAAAGTTGGTTGCACAGAACGATGTGGGTTGTAACTCCGACGTCAACTTCCCATTGGAAAGAAAAGAATGACAAATATTAAACTCTGTGTTACATATGTTGTTCCCTCTCTTTTCCATCACAACGTTTCATCAAAGAGCTGCTCGCTGGGACGAGGCAGGAAAAGGCATCACAGATGGAGGATACATGGACAACACTTGGATTTATTTGGTAAATATCTGTGTCCAAATAATCTGCTAATGAATATATCAGCTGTCTGTTGTCCCATTTTAACACACCTAAGTGTATCTAGGGCAAGCAGCACGGTTGGGTTGAGCGGCATTGCATGTGAAGCTATTTACTGACAAAACCGCGATGACAGATGTCAAAATATTGGGGAAGTCTGTGTGACGGTAGGTACACATCGGTTTCTGTGTCAAAGGAGAAAAATGATGGCAGCCTAGATGGAGGGGGCTGGAGAGAGAAGCAAATTAAAACAAGTTCAAAAAATGACGTCGCCATATTCGAGGCCTCTCCCGCCCAAATGTCAGTGTTTACGCCTGAAAAGATCCTTCGGCGTCGAAGGGTTCTCTCACAGCGTTTATGCCTCTTCTGAACAAAGACAGACGACCATTCACACTCACATTCACACCACATTGGCAGTGCTTTTGGGGGTGGGAGTACCCGGAGAGAACTCACACTCGCCCACACTCTTTCAGTCAGAATCCAGACCGTTTGCTTGTTGGTCCCTTTGGGGAACATCAACAAAGTATCTCTGATTCAGATTCATTTCTCAAACCAGAGATTCAGAGTGAATGAAACCTAAACCACTTCCGCAACTTAGGATGAGTTATCTTTTGTTTATCAGCGACGGCCCAACCAAATGCGCTGTGAAATTACATTTTGTCGCGTGTCTAATCGTTTCCCTCAATCAAAAGAGACATAGACCCGCACACAAACATATTAATAACCAATTTGGAGGTAATATGGATCTGCAGGAGGAGAAATGAATGCCTTTTTATCCTCCTTTGTTTGAGACAAGGTTGCTGCCATAGCAACTACATGTTTCTGTACTTCCATGTGGTGGCATAGATTCCCCCACTTTGATGGCCGATGCTGTGCTTTTTCCATTTCATTTTCTTGCGTCTTCGTCTGTCTAAATCAATAACAAAGAAGAAGGAGAGTAATTAATGAGGAGCGTGCAAACGCCTCAGTGGTTTGAGAAGATGCAGTAACAAGTGGGTAAAGGTGGTGAAGTGGAGAGAAGGTGTTGGATTATTTACTGTGGGGGCAGATTTCAAACAATCCTGTTCAGGCTCCAAAACGGACAAAAAGGTCTATACAATAAAAAACAAACAGAAAAAAAAAGCGGAATCACCTGAACCTCGTCTCAGTGTGGACATGTCAATGTCTATAGATTGGTTTGGCTCTGCGGTGTGTGTGCGTGTGTGTGTGTGTCTCCCATTCACACAGCTTGATGTGTGACACACTCATAAACTCACCATGCCTGAGACAAAGACAAAGAAATGTGGAAATGTGACAATCCAGAGCAAAGGCTGGTGTGATCAGATGAATTGGTGAGATTTCTTTAAAAGAAAATTCCAATTTTTTGTTCAGTTTAACGAATGTTTGTGGCCGGTGCAGTTTGTTGCAAAAACAACAACAACCAATATTGAGAGATGAACACATGTCTTGGGACAAACAGATGAAAAATGAATGATGAGTTTGGTATCAACAGTTTCCTCCAGTTTAGAGAATTAAGATGAGACGTGTCAGTGTTTGAACTTACAACAACATCAACGACACTGACTGCTGCCAAACTCATTTTAAAATCCTTTAACACATAAACTAACATTATCATTCATGCAGGGCAGAAAAAACTGAACAGGAAAATCAGGTTTCTAATCATGAATTAACTTCCAGTAACTGTTCTACACACACACACACACACACACACACACACACACACACACACACACACACACACACAGTTGCAATCAAACAATATTTAACACCCCCTAAGATCTAAAGGATTTATTTTAAAGTTTTTCAAAGAA
>CAAKHB010005383.1:208839-244933 GCA_901007665.1 Aeoliscus strigatus
AAAAAAGCTTTCACACTGCATATGTCCAAAGCGTAGTTCAGTTTTCTTGGACCCCATTTGGGTTCTTTGGTCTGGATCATGATCCGGGGAGCTTTGACATATGTAAATGTGGTTCAGGTCAAATTGAAAAATCAAGAAAAGTCCGGACCAAACAAGGTCGGTGTGTGAGCTCCCTAAGATTATGATGTAATACATTTTTATCCCGCTAATTTGTTTTAATTTAGATATTTTTTCTTGTGTGATTTCAGGGGAAGGACTTGATACAGCACACATGGATGTGAATGTTGATAGCATACAGTTAATGGACTCTGAGACTGATTTAAATCATTCACAGGTTTTCTGCTGCGTCAGGTTTATGACACTCATGAAGCACCGGTGCTCGATCAGCAAAACTACGAGCGGCTGCTTGAGAATTTGATGGGATCACACTCGAACGGATTCTATACGAAAGAAAACACAACAATTCTTAATTTCTCTTTGTTCCCCCTAAATATAGACCCTGCTCCTTCAAGCAACGGCTCATTTCTTAACATTGAATGTGAGAATTAAGTAATGATCTCATATACAAGTATTTCTTACAAGCAGTTTGGAATTTGTATGGAGCAGTTCCATAGATGATTTAAAACATTAACTGATGGAGGTTGATACAATGCAGACAAATACATTCAAACTAGATTCTAGTGAGTTTGACTGGTTAGAAACCATGAGTGAGTTGATCCACCAAAAGAAACTGTGCCGCAGATCTGGGCTGTCAAGAAATGTTGGTGCCGCTTCTTTATGTAAGCCGAAGTACACAGGGCGATGAGCTTAATTTTAAATTAAAAGTCTTGTCAGGAGACATTACATTCTGGAGAACTTGCTTCTATCTAAAAGAAAAATGAGCGGTAAAAATCTACATGTACTTTTTTTTCTCATTAAAGAAACACATTCACATGTTACAGAGTGTCTTAACATACTGACATCCACTTTCTGGCGGCTGCTTTCCCTTTAAAAACAGGACTGCAGGACTAGATGAGGTAGGTATGTAACACATTTCAAAAATGAGGAAAAAAACACCTAAAAATGTTAATGGATGCAGCATAAGCTCACAGAACAGCAACTCTAGTGAGGCAATATGCAATAGAAAAGGTACACCCATGTCAAACTAAGGCAGTATACTACAACAGCCACACAGAAAACCCTCCCTACGTGAGCAATTCACAAGACAAATGATAATCAGAGCTTCTAAACAGAGGCCATCAGCCACGCATCATTATGATTTAATTACCTGGACTGTCAGTGTCTTTACAGAAGAAGGGTGGTGACAGGAAGCCGAGCACCTTGCTCCTCTTCTTGGTTGTGGCTGTGGCAACGGTTCCATGCAGGTGCGAACGCTCTGGCTGCCTGCCGTTGAGCCTTCATCCCCAGGAGCCGCAGGGCATTGTCCTAGAGTTCCCTGCGATGTGAAAAACAGCAATATTGTGGGATTTAGAGGGAAATTGAATGTTGTCTTTTGCACCCGGCTCACTTACCAGGTACGATGTTTGAAATAAAAGATACAAGGACGAAATCACCCAGCAGGCATTAAACAATGATTTTCTCATTTATTACCATGAGAGACCATTTCATTCCAATTTGTTGCCGGAAGGAAGAAATACAGGCATGTAATCGTCTCAGAGGCCTTTCCTATTGCTTTATGAAACATTTCTGCCGAGTGAAAAACACACTAGTAGTTTGTCACCTTTACAAAGATCCTCAGCCACCTCTGGCACTGCCTCATTGTCACTCTCTGTACATGAGAGACCCCCGCAACTTACAATTCACTTGATACTTAAAAAAAGACCCCCCCCCCCCAAAAGAACAAAAAAACAACAACAACAACAAAATCAACAACAGACATTTCTTTTGCAAATATCACAAGAAATTTGTCATTCTCAACGCCAATGAGAATCACACATCATCAGTCTCTCTCTTTTTTTAGTACAGCACTTCCATTTCAGTGCCACATTATGCATCCTGAAGGCTCTCTCTACTGATAAAAATTAATTAAAAACTGGGCGTGCAGCAGGAATGTGTCTATCCCTGTGCAAATATTAGTCCGTGTAGGCACGTACAGTATCTCAGCGGCCCAGGAGCAGGAGCGAGCGATAAAAGCACTCGGTTTCATACAGTCGAGTGAAAATTATAAGTGGAAAAGGAGAAAAAAAAGGGATCAAATTTGAGAAGATGACTAATACGTTTTTATTAGTTAATCTCTTTAAAGATTTTTTTCAGAATGGGTCATGATTGAGCCATAGTTTTAGATTTCCCCTCGCAGCTTCAGCCTCAACGCGAGAGCGATTAACACGTGTTAAGTCGGGGTATCAGACTCATACTGTTGGCTCAATTAACGCTTTGCTCCCTTTCAAAGGACCAATTGGTCACCAGTTAGAACAAGCTAGCATGTCACACTTTACACTACAGTCCAGTAGGGGGCAGCACAGAAGCAAAAACTGGAATTGAAATACTTATAATTCTACACCACAGACTCGGCAGCGGCGGTTTGCGTGTCAAGGAAATAATTGTGTAGCATCTACGGCCCCTGACATGCCAGGAGTGTTGACACGCATTCATTTTTAACATCCACTTAAGATTTGACGTCCGGCTGGTTTATGTCTGATAGAACTCTGATACTTTGAACTAGTATCACAAGCAGGCTCAAGTAATTTTCACAATGTTTTACTGGCATGGAATTAGTTTTTCCCAAGTTTTTTTTTTTTTTAACAGCTGTCCATCAGCACTTTTCTTTACATGTACCTCTCTGCTATAAAGCAGAAAGCCTCTTCAGTTACTGCATCGCTGTATAAATGGAAAACTGAAAAAACTCAAATATGTAAATATATTTATCAGAAAGAAGCAGACCAGGGGGCGGAGTCTGTTTGTGAAGGGGCCTCGTACCTCGGTAATGTGCTTCTTGTCTTTGTGGGTAATTCCATCTCGACATCAGCAGCCGGCAGCGAGTACTTCCTTCTGGTGTTGTTGGATGGTGTTCAAGCGATTAGCGGGTGCTGTGTGTGTGCGTGTGTATGTCGTTTGCCTCTCGTAACGTAACGCAACTTGACCAACTGTGTCCTTGTTTCCCCCTCATCACCTAAAAAAAACCTTCTTCTTGGCATGCGAGCACAGAATGCTCCGTCAAACTTTTGGCAGATTTAGGTCAGTGTTCAATGAATCTGATGACATACATGCGCTGTCAGATTTTTTTTTTTTTTGCAGCTTTTACAGGCTGAATATTCTTTGTTTATCATTCTTCCTGTTGCATTGTGCAGAATGTAAAGTCCACCAAGAGAATTCTAATTTGGGATGTTGGGCAATACAAGTAAAATAGAATCGAAAACAGTTTGTCTGTCTGCTTCCACTGCTCTACGTCTCTGAATCAACACTTACATGCTGTGTATGCATAATTTAATATTCTACAGAGCTTTAAATGACCACTTCTCTTGTTTTACCCCTGAACGTTTCAGTGTCTGAAAGCGCAACGAAAGACTTTGTGACCTGATTCCATTTTCCTTTGCTTGACTCGGGAAAAGCTTTTTACTGAGGGGAAACACCGGAAACCCAAATGTACCAGCCTCACGATTGTTTGTAAAGTGTCCACAGGTATGAAACAAACATCTATACCTATTTTTAAAAATAGACTATGGAGGCATCTGTTGATGAAATTCTCCCAGTGATGATTTTAACAATGTCGTCGTGACCTTGTTGGAGTAGGGTTAGGGTAGGTTAGGGTATGTTTTGTATGGTGGAGACGTCCTACGTGTAGATGTGTATGTTTATATGTGCCGTTGTTTTGGGTGTGTGTGGGGGGGTGGATATGTGTAACATGTATTATTTTGTGCCTGGACTCCTAGGGTGTCCCATTTCACACTGTAGTGATTATGAAAACAGAAATACAAGTGTCATTATGCAGACATATCAGTTTAGATGTTCTAGACTTAAACAAAAATGACAAATTGTTCTTTTAGAAACACGACCGCCCAGGATCAGTAGCCACATGGTTAATATTCAGAGCATGTCAAACATCTTCAGTTCATGAGGAATCCAGACTGTGTCTACAGAGAAAGAAGAATAATTACTGGTAATGATGATTGTTTTTGGAATGAGTTTTACAGCTAATTGTTTGTCAGTGAAAAAGCTATTATGAGGTTTGTTTTGAACTCAGTACGTTGTTAGAGTGTAGTGTTTATAATTTGTTTACTTTCCTTGTTTTTATTTACTTTTTTAAAATTTTATTTTACATTCTCCACCCATATCAATTAAGTATATGGGTGCTTTATACACTTACATGATGCCCATTAAGTACATAACTACTTCTACTGGTTCACAGACCAGTAATCAGATTTCCAAGTTTTACAGCCCAGATCGTCTCTGCTCATGTCAAATCAGTCTCTGGCGGCTCTTCTTGGCTGCGTCAGAAGAACGTCTGTGTTCTGGTGTAATCCCAAACCATAAATCCCCGCAGACGCTCGCTGCTGGGAGGACACCACCATGAGCTCGTGGTGTGTGATGGCCAAGATTTTTCTGGGAGTAATGATGCTTCTGTGACTTCTCGTTCTGCTTTGTCAGTGTGTGTGTGTGTGTGTGTGTGTTTTTTAACTCAATGGACAACTGTTTGCCTTTTTATGTCAAAGACCTCAATGTGCTGTGATACATCTATTTTAGATCTTTGATGAAGTTGGCTTGAAAACCAGCTGAGATGCTCACTTTTGTCCAGCAAACGAGCCAGGCCTCTTGACCTTGTTTGTGAAAACTAGGATCTTTAAAACAACTGATGACAGACAGATATGATTTATTGATCTCTGACTGGAAAAAAATGCCCTGGTTTTCAACAGTGTTCTTACGGCGACAGCAGTGGAAAGGATACGATTTTGAAAGAGCTGAATCCTGCTAATTGTTAAGAAAAGTGGGTGTGGTTAAAGACAATAATAAATAAAACATGTAAAATTTCCTATCACAGTGACTCGGAATGTGAAGACAGGTGACAAAGGCAAGAAAAAGGGGGGATGAATAAGTAATGAATGCTTCCACACTGCACGTCCTGATCTTATGTGTGAGGAAAATTACCACTTGATCTCAGCTGGATGGGAATGGCAAGACACTTTGAGAGATAAATGGCAACAGTTCCGTAACTTTTGATGAACTAGATTTGGATTAAATCAATGGCTACAGTTTAAATCTGCGTAAATTGTCATAAATTGTGAATTCATTGCGAGGGAAAACAAAGGAGCCACATGATTTTATGCATGTATAGACCCATGTCATGGCAGGTTTGTAGTGGATAAATTCCCTCTTAGCCTGGAATATAAAATAACCCAATGGGACGAAGAGAAAATAAGATATTCCGATTGGTTGTTTTTATGTTTGCTGTCGATGATTGATTACCTTATTATGAGCGGGGCAGGAGAGAAGAGAGCTGGAGAAGGGAGCAGAGGCATGTGAGGAGTGTGACAGACAGATGGACAGGTAGTGGATGGGGGAAGAGGAGAGAATCAAATCGGACACAGAGTTAACACAGCTGGTCACAGGGAGTCCTTGTCACTTAATGGAAGGTATGAAACCAAAGTCCGTCCATTTTCAAAATTGCAGAAAGCATCGTCGACGATCTAGTGTAGGACTACTTCCTCAACACCTCTGATGTGTCTCAAATTGCGTAGTATTTTGCGTACATAAGAGTGTTCACACTGAACGAGTTTTAAGATTTAAGACGTGTGGTCCGAGGCTTGATGTGCTGTAAATATTCACAAAATGCGGCAGCCTTTTGCTTTTAAAAAAAGTCAAAAAAAAGTCAAAAAAAGAAAAAAAAAAAAAAAAAATTTTCACATAATTACCGGTAAGTGCGTGACCCCACTGCTCGATTTGAGACTTACACACTTTGCAAATAAGTACACAGTGTGCATAGTGTACTGCAAAGAAGTGTACTCACAGAAGTAATCTGAGAATGGACAGGACGGAATCAAGCGTTTTTTTTAATGGATGTAGGTGGGCAGCTGTTAGGCTGGATCGGCAAAGGTGCACTGTGAACACTACGGTGATGTGTTGTTGTGCTGGCAGGCAGCTGATGACGCTCTTAGCTAGAACGGTCGGACACGGCTCTGCACACAGACAGACAGTACCTGCGTGGTTATTCAGCTGCAGCTCGTACATGCAGGGTGCTTGGCTGAGCTCTCTACAAAGACTCTGCTATCATCCGATATGAGTGGTTGGAAAAGTGAAGAGTTTGTACCAAAAAGCAGCCACGTGGTCTTTATTTACTCCCATTCAGAGCACGAGAGCGACTTGAAAAATACATGCTACCACTCTCTGTGACGACCCTCTGGGTCACCCTAGTGTGATGATAACAAGATGGGCCGATAGTACTGTGTGTACTGTGGTAAATACAGTTGAGGCAGATGGCTGGTGAATTGAAAAAAAAAAAAATGCAGCAAAAGAACCGGCTAATGGTCCCAGACATTAATGGCCACTTCTTTTGTTGGCAGGCAAGGAAGCTTTGACAGACACAGGCTTCAAGGCGGAGTGTTTACTTCCACTCGGGTTCAGAGGATGGTCATCTGGTTGTGAGGATATCTGAATGGAAGGCAAGCATTGTTTCTGACAGGGCCCAGAGGATTACAGCCTCCAGGACTACATCCAAGATGCTGAGCCAGCAGCCCCCTGAGGTCTGACCATTGGGTACATGACCAGGTTCTTCCTAGAAAGGGAGCTGTTTTTGGACTTCATGAATCATTAATTGAACCATTTGGTTGTTGCAGGTGATCTAAGTTAGGATGTCACTGCAGGGAGAGGGGTTTCCAGAGACAGCACACATTTCCTCGTTTACCCGATGAGACCACTTGGCAAGAACTCTCAATTAGGGAAGAGGGACCCTGAACGGAATCAATGGCCAGCGAATGAAATATAATCCAAGGCTCCTGTGGCCAGACATTCTCCAGATTCTCCAGGCTGTCTGCAGCTCTCCATGACATTCAACACATCTACTAGGCCTGACGGTTCTTGAGATGCCTGGACCTCATTCCAAAGATACACAGGTGGTTTCAAAAGACACACCGACATATACCAACTGACGAGTTGTGCCGGGTCTTGTCACTGTGGTCGTGTGTCTGATAAGCAATCACCATGGCATAAATGATTGCAAGAGCCTTGGCCGGGAGTCACAGTATGACCAGCCAACGGTCACTCTGCTCATAGGTCACTGGGGAGGCGGGACAAGGAAGGATCAATCACAGCTACCAAATGACTGTTTGGGATGCTGATGGCGTCGTGCTCTGATATGAGTAGAAGGCAGAGAATTGTCAGTGTGTCTACTCCGTCCTACGTGTATGTGTGTCCATGACGTTAACAGGTAGACAGGTACAGTAGCTAGCACGAAGATCCCAAAGAAGACATTCGTCAGTACTTCTTCACTGAGAATCTTTTTCATGTATAAAAGACAATGCTTTCATGTGATGTATTTCATTCACTTGTTTAGATTTTTCAGAGTCTGAGAGGGGGGTGTCGAACCAGCAGATCAAAGTAGTATTGTATGAGTGTCTGTCCTGGCCGTTGAAAGTTATCTGTGTGTTCTACAGCCCTTCCTGTATTACCCGATGCACTGCAAACATGTCAGATGCAAACCACAATCAGCAGAAGACCAAATTACACCTTCTACATTTCCATTATTCTTGTATGCCACAGAAGCCAAAGTTATTAATAAACCCACGCTCTAGGAAATGTGTGCCCCCAAGTCATTTGTATGTCTCATCAGTTGTTGCTGGATTGAAACATGTCCACACGTACAAGTCTGCATCGACACGGGTGACTGATGAGTAAATCTGCGGCAGAGAGCCGTCCAGACTGAAAATTTGATGACTCGAATTTAATGTACCGATGAAAACCATGACCCTTACGATGAGATGCTGAAGGGAAGAAGAATTCATTTTTGTCGGACTGACAGAAGGCGCGCCCAGTTAAGAAGACGTGTGCGATCGTCTGCTGCGTAGATTTGAACAGACCTTTTTTGTCAGTTTTTGATAGTGGTGGATGATCGTTATGAACAATTCAACAGCACTAATGAATACGTCAAATTATTAGAGTCCATTTTATAGACAGCCAACCAACTGTTTGCCAAATGTCAAATGCAATTAGACCAGCAGGCCAGAGCCATGTTTGGATTTCTAAACACGCCAAATGTGTAGCACACTGCCTCCGATTTAAGGAATACTAAAAAAATACTCAAAACAATGTGAAGGCATGCGTGTTTACGGCATGGTGCTTTGTTATTAACCAAAAGCAAGAGAAATAATCATTGTAGTACTGCATGCAGTAAAGGAGTAAGTAAAAGGGTTCATTATGTAGCTTCTGTTGGGTTATTTAGTCGTGTCATCGAGTCAAATGTGATTAGGCTGCTTATATCATGGTTATACATCCAAGATGCTGAGCCAGCAGCCCCCTGAGGTCTGACCATTGGGTACATGACCAGGTTCTTCCTAGAAAGGGAGCTGTTTTGGGACTTCATGAATCATTAATTGAACCATTTGCGGCTTCACCTTGCCCATTTGGTTGTTGCAGGTGATCTAAGTTAGGATGTCACTGCAGGGAGAGGGGTTTCCAGAGACAGCACACATTTCCTTATTTACTGGATGAGACCACTTGGCAAGGACTCTCAACTAGGGAAGAGGGACCCTGAACGGAATCAATGGCCAGCGAATGAAATATAATCCAAGGCTCCTGTGGCCAGACATTCTCCAGATTCTTGAACTTTCCCAACACTGCTTACAACAGTCAAACCATTACTGCCGTGCGGCGCAGCATCAGGGGAATCACCGCCGGCTACCGTGGCGGCTTAATGCGCTACACATTCAGGAAAAATCACACGAATGAAATAATGTGTGTCTAATAGTTCTGTGAATTATAAATGTGATGGTGTCAGATGTGGAGTTGCGTACATAGAGGGTGCGCCACTCAAAGTGGAAAAACATTTGTCACAGTGGTTTCCACACGTTTACAGCTGTACACAACTTGAGACGCCCCAAAGCAGCGTTTTCTCTATGACTTAAAGGTTTGCAATGGAAATGAAATTCACAGGGACACTTCGCCTAAGCATCTCTCACGCTGCCGTTTATCCCCCCCTCCCCCTCCCCGTGATGGGCATCAATTAGCTGAGCCAACCATGTAATTGATTTTACATGTGTTACCCATAGGCCTGGTGTTTGTGACGTTCGTTTCCCATCGCCTTGCGTCAACTACTCCACGCGTACATGCGCTTTATTGCAATAATGGGAATAAATATGATCTATGTTATCCATTTAGGACACTTGAGCTGTGGCTCATTGTGATTTCATTAAGTTAAGCTTCACGCGGCGCAAGATAGACACCAGGTCATTACAGACTCACTATTACAGCCATTATAATAAAATCTGATATGAGAACAAATTGCATTTTTGTCTAATCTAAACGACTTTGTGATCTGCACTGACTGCTCCCTGACCGGTCATTCCTCTCACCTAAGAGGGGGAAAAAGGTTGTCTGCACCTCTTGCTCTCGGCAATTTGAATAATTCAGTCAGATGTGCGGATGCGATTGTTCCCCCGACCCGTGTCTGTGCGGTCTTCCTCGCGGTATGCACCGCCGAGATAAGCCCAGAACACAGACAAGAGATACCTGAGGGAGGCTTGTGGAGTGCAGCGAGGGGGGAACCTCAGGTCAACTACCTGCCCAAGAATGACAAGTCCTGCTAAGAAGATGTAGGAGACCTTTTTTTTTTTTTTTGGATAGCTGGAGTTATGATGGAATAGAAAAAAATGGAACTTACAGGTTTTATCCCACTCTACAAGTTGAAAATGAAGTACAATGAAGTAACTACAGACGGCGTACCTCCGTATAGAACAATATAGGCCTTCACTGCAGGCCTAAACAACATCTGAATGGCACACTTAAGTTCAATATAACTCCCATGACTACGTATTGAATCATTCCTAATGCTCTGTTCCTTTCCTTTCATAGCTTTTCCCCTAGTTGCGCCACTTCCAAACGTGTATTTTCAACCAAATGTACTTATCCAATTACATTTCACCCATCAGTTGTTGCTGGTCAAAGAAATCTTCCCGGAGGCCTTCACAATCAGTTTTGCAGGCCCTGTAGCATGGAATGAGTGTCGCCCAAACGGTTGCCTTAACCAATCAGAGTGTGAGTTGAGGACACCAAGGCCCTCTAGCAGACGTACGGTGACGTCACAGTCTTTGACTGGACAGTCATAGACTGTGTAAACCAGAGCTAGCTACCTCTGCTGAGTCCGAAACAAGAGCGGATCTACGGCTGAGCGACCAGTACACAGGGAACCGGAGCTCCACAAGGAGAAGAGGAAGAAAAACAGGGAAATGTTAAAAACACTGGAAAGGACTTGTTGATGGACCTAATCTCTATGACAGAGGAAGTGAACTTGTGATTGGTCTTCACTGATTTTGTTCATAGTTGACGAGCTCCAACGGGTCGAGCCCAGTCCGACCTACGGAGCAAATCCTCATTTTCTGGTGGTGTTTTTTTATGTTTAGTTATTGGCTGCTGGACAAAGCAATCTAAAATGGCAGAAAAAAGGTCATTTAACCTGCAGGACAAGCAGTTTGCTTTTTGCTCTTCCTGGTTCCTTCAAGGTCACAGCCAAAGTGTGGTTTTCATCAGCACCTTCCTTGGAAAACCGAGCGTACAAGTCACTTACAAAGCTCCAGTCTCTGTCTGGCCACTGTGAATGCGCATGTGTGTGTTCAGCCGAATGTGCACACCATTTATTTCTTCCTACACACAAGCCCCACCCATCGAAAAGACGGCTTTCTGACATGACCTGCAACAATGGAACTTGTTGCAAATACAAACATAGACGGTTCAGTTAAATCTCAAGCCGAGGTTTCCTCCAACGTCGTGCATCGATTAAGCCTCCCATTGATTTTCTCTGTGTTATTACCATCAGATATTAAAGAGACAAGTGGGGACACAGTTCGACAGTAAACGTCAAGCTCACTGAAGAGTGTGTACAAATCGTTTCTACTCTTTATCAATACATGCCGTGACTTTCCTCTGTGAGAAGCTGCTGTTCTTAGATCATTGTGAATAAACATGAGATGTCTGCAGTGGGAGTTGCAGTGACGAGGAGGCTGGAAATTCAAGCGTCATAAGGATGAGTAATACATAATTATTTTTCTTCTTTTAAGCGCGTCTTTTGTGTCCCCCGCACTCATCACGATGGCTGAATGATCAGAAGGTTTCTGGTCTTTGAGCAGAGGTGCGGAAACGTTCTAATCCAATTTACAAAAAGCTTTTAAAAAAAAAAAAAAAAGCTTTTTTTTTATTATTTTAAAAGTTGACTCGGCCACTCTAATGTGATTCCAGACATTTGAGACACAGTGTTTTGAGAAAATGAGCTTGGTGCCTGTCATCCCACCTATTCAGGCAAGACATGAGGTAGACAGGGCCTGTGCCAGCGCTGGTGACAGTTCGACAGCTGAAAGTGTCATTACTGAGGTACTTTCTCCTCCATCTGTGCTGTTGTTTCCTGAGTTTCTTTTGATCATTCCTGACTCATGATCACATTGTGCTCACGCACGCACACTTTTTATGCTTGCGTGCAAAAATCATTGCGTACGGCCTCCCTGTTTATGTCAAGAAATAATTCCAGGTTCTCTAACTACGATCACCCTCAGCGGTGTACCAAGTGATAGTCACGACCATCAGTTTTCATGTATTTGAGACTTTAGGTGTAAGAATGTGCATTAGATATTTAAGAAGCAGCGTGCTGATGTGAGCTGTGGTCAATGTCCACACCCATGTGTCGAATACAACTAGCTAACACATCGCTAACTAGTCACAACTTCTGCTTGTGACATCCTCCAAAGTTAGTACTGTTTGTATTTATTCCTATTGGATAGTAATTCATGAGTTTCTTCTATCGCAATTCACCTATACATTTTGACATATATATAGTATATTTAATTCTATTTAGTGGGTATTTTATATATATTATATATTTTTTATTATCTGTGGCCTGTCTCTGCAACCAGTTCACAACTGAAATGACAAATTATGTTCTTACAAAAAGAGCCCCAATAAAAACCAACATAGGAATTATTATAAATACTCTACTTGGACAGAGACACTCAGTTCAACTTTGAAAAGTGGGACATTACATCCATATAGTGGGATGTAAGTCCATACCTCTCCTGGATATGAATATGTCTGCAGTATAAATGATCTGACAGGGTCTAATGTTGGATGACGGGTGATGCAGAGACACCGAACTAGGCTGGAGTTTGTCTGTATGAAATGCCACTTTGAATCAGTGAATCAGAAGACTTTCAGTGGGGTTACACGGCATCACTGTGGGAAGGCACACACAAAAGCTTTACAAGGACAAATTCTTTGCG
The DNA here is from genome assembly GCA_901007665.1 of Aeoliscus strigatus. Classification (NCBI taxonomy): domain Eukaryota; kingdom Metazoa; phylum Chordata; class Actinopteri; order Syngnathiformes; family Centriscidae; genus Aeoliscus; species Aeoliscus strigatus. The sequence continues at coordinate 221,247 of CAAKHB010005383.1, forward strand.
CGCGCGTGTGTGTGTGTGTATCCAAGTGAGCTGTGTTGTTTTTTTTCCCTCAGGTTTGTAAAATAGTGTGACACTATTGCTTGTCAAAGTAATTTGATTTGAAATGTTTTTGGCTCAGGTTAAGTTTGTCTGGAGACGAATAACGATGACGATTTTCAGAGAGTGTCCGGTGCGTACAGATGTGCAGTAATTCACCTCTACCATGATGTGCCACACCGCATGTATTTACTGAGATGTTGAACATGTTAAAATGTCATTTCATTGGATTATGTTCACACTTTACATCTCAAAGACGGTTCCTGGCACTTGTTGACAATTTGTTTGTGTTCATAATGAATTGCAATAAAACAATGAAAACAAATGTGTGCAGTTTCCCATCAACAGTTATTTGACGATGCTCAGCATTTGAACTAGTCACCCAACGTGTCCTATATTCATTTGGCAACTTCAAAATTAATTATGTGTTAATTTGCCAATGTTTGCAGATGCTTATGACGGCCAACATTGCGAAGCAAGATTTTGTGCGAGTACTTCGCACCCACAGCACCAGTGTGCCTGAGCTGCTGTTGTTCTTACTGTCATTTAAAGACGGCATAATGTACTAAGACAAGCAAAAAGAAAAATACTGAATTCTCCTGGGCCTTCTGCAGACAATGCAGAAACACCTTTATATCACAGCGTACTAACCATAGAGAAAAACATGAATTCCAATTAATTGACGCGGTGGGGTCGCTTCATCATTTAACCATATCAGTGTTTTGCATAAACATTCTGTCAACTGACAATACAGAAAAGCAGCAATATATGCATCGCTCCGACACATTGATTTGGGCACTCGTAGGAGGCCTCGCTGACGGTGAGACTGAAGTGGCATTTTTTGAATTACAAATCAGCTGTCTATGCGCTACCAATTTATTCAGCCAATCGAACGCAACAGCTGGCTCCTGGCTTGAAATACTTGGAGTGAGGGTCCAAAAAGACATTTCATTATGTCAGAACTAACTAAGATTGAGGCCAAAGCCTGCAGAACAACCAGTGGACGTTTTTTTCTTTCTTCTTCTTCTTATCTCAGCCAATGACAAAGAGAAAACACAAAAAACAATCAATTCAATTCCACTCTAAGGTTGTTTTATCGCAAATGTTCTCACTGGATTCCTTGTTAGCACCCTGCACCTTTTTCATTATTATTATTTTATCATTTTTAAATGTGGGTGGTGCAGTGGTTCAATCTGTCGCCTCAAAGTGAGAACGTCCCTGGTTCGCTTCCTTGTCTGGCCCGGGTAAATGAATGAATGAGTTTAAAATCTTATTTCAAAGAAGAAGCTTCACAGAGGTCACGTGTGTGTCTTCACTTCATGTGGCATCAGTGTGTTGGAGATGGCTCCTTCCTTTTACTGTGAGATACGTGCTAAAAGCAAGCAGAGCACAGAGGCTAATAAGACCTCAAGGAAATGTAGTTGTCTCACAGTTTAACAAGAGATTTAGCATTCAATGAATATACTCAGCAGAGACAGAACCTCCTTTGAGTAACACTGAAATTGGTAACAGATAAGCTCTTGTCAATAAGTCAATGGAGGTCGGCGTAGTGTGTGTGTGTGTGTGTGTGTGTGTGTGTGTGTGGGTGTGTGGGAGACCGCTGGCTAATCAAGTAAATAGAGTATTGGCTGTTTAGGGCAATAAAGCAAACAAATGGCATGTGAAGGACACCAACAAATCCAAAAGGGGTTTCTGTCACTCTCCTGTGATGTCGGATGAGCTCTGGATATCGCGTGTGTCAAATCTTTTTAGCTCACATTAACGTACTTTGGGAGCGTCTTCCCCCATCTCACACGGTCAGATTCTCCGATATTCAAACAATAAATAGGACTGAATCAGTCATTCATTCTTTGTGTTCACACGCACTTTACACATACACATGTTCTCATGTTTGTGTGCGATGGGAAAAATTAATAAACCATCTGTCACATTTTACAAGAGCGCAGTGAGCTTTTTCTGACTTCCTTCCTTCCCTCGACTGCAAGAAAGTTAGTTTGTTCAAAAATCTTTGTTTAGATGTGAGGGAAGGCATAATGTTTGGACTAGTGCTAACTAAGGTACAAGTTAGTTTCAGAAGCAACTTTCAGATAAAACGATAAAAATTGCAATTGCGTGTGGAATCAGGAAAGTCTGAAGAGTTATTGTATTAGAAACTTATATTTTGTAGGTTTATGCACAAACAATGAATAACTTGTAATAACACACTGGTACATATGCTATGTATAAGTATGGTTGGAGCCCATGTGAAGAGCGTTTTACAGGACATAACGGAGAAGAATCAACAGTCTCATCATCATTATACAGTTCCAAATGATATTACTTTGATGGCCAGTACATCAGCTCAAGTCTGCTCCTGTCAAAGAAGCACAGCCTGCTAAATTCAAATGAGCCAGACAGCATGTTGTGAAAGGTTATCATAAGGCACGGTACAGTTATTTCTACATACATCAAATCGGCCAATAACCTTTTGCCGGGTATGCTGTTTGTCTTCTCTGAGTAGATGGCGACATTATTTGCATGGGATATCTGGTCATACATCTGGAAACATAAACATGCCCCAGCCTTAATAAAGATCTACCCTCTCTGCTGAGAACCCGCTCTGTCGACAAGAGCTGAATTTAAATACGGCCAAAACATATCACAGTTGACACAGGCAAATTGAAAGTATACAGGACATTGTAATGCATGTGTGACACCATTCTCAGCTGAGATAGCCAAATGACTGCCCCCACACCCCAGTCACCCAGACCGTCCAGCTCATCGGGTTGCATTTTGGAAACGATGAAAATTACATAAACAAATGACAAACCTACATACATTTAATATCATCGCCTATGCACCTGAAACTGTGAAGCGCCATAAACAACAACAAAAAAACTTTCTCGGAATTGAGGCCAAACCGTGAGTTTACTGACACCAGGAGAGTCTGCTGAGTTCACTAGTGAACGAGGGCTCGTCGGAAGCGTGTGGAATGGAACTACTGAACTGCTGATAGAAACCGGTGAACCCCATTAAGAACTAATCCCATTTCATGCAGCTGGATTCAGCTCATTCCAAGAATGCAGTCACCTTTTGTTGTGCTGTACATGTAGGAAGTTATGAAGATGGAACATGGGGAGAGGACAAAGCAGCATGAAATCCTCTCCACTCCTGTGGCGTGAGGATAGGCGTTTGGCGAAAGTCTTTTGGGTAAACTGGCTTAACATGCTCCAGCTTGATCTGAAAATATGCCTGGATGAGGTCCAGGAGCACAAATATAAACCTTGGCGTTTGTTGTGCTGTAGAAGAGACCATTGCAGCCACATGGGAGAAATTTGTTTCCCCCCTCAATATGCAAATGGTCACACGAAATTGTGGCGATCGGTCTTGGTGAATAATGGTTCCCTCGAGATGGTCAAATACGGACCAGGAGAAGGTATTGATCTTTGATATAATTCAAGTGTAATAATCAATACAAGGTTGGAGGTTGCCATTGTTGACTCCCACAAAAATAGCAAGCGAGGAGGTTCATTCCTCCTCCACCTTTTTGGATGTTTCCTTGCAACCACGCTTTCTTTGTGCAGAGCTTTATAGTCAATGGTAAATGGACTCCACTTCTATAGCGCTTTATTCTACACCTGCATGGTGCCCAAGGCGCTTTACAATAGCCTCACATTCGCCCATTTATACACCAGAAGGCTGAACGCAGATCTGCTTGCTGAAGAGGCACACCGGTGGAACGCGAACCCCGCCAGTGGAGTGGAAAGGAACACATGGCGACCTCTTGCATGGATTGTCGTCCGGACCATGAACACCATGGACATTCCTGCTGGCGCAACAAACCATAAACATCCCAGAAGGAGGAGACACTTGTGTGTGTGAGTGTGTGTGTGTGTGTGTGTGTGGGGGGATTCTTTCCCTTCTTTGGTGACCAGATGAACTTCCCCCAACACCAATTGACATTCATCAGAGGACGTGACCTCCATGGTTCCCACCAGACCCACGCCCCCTCAGCCCTCTGTGCTTTTGATTCCCGCGCATAATTATACCTTGATGATGAATACTCCAGTGGATTGGTTGCATTGCGCTGCATGTTGCTTTGTGACACAAGGCTTGAGCATGAATGTTGTTCTGCACATGTGTATAATTCATGCATGGTTTATTTGGAGAGAACAATAGTAAATACTGTTAACAGCATGTTTAACCGTGTCAAATTGATAATTCCCACGGCTTTTTTCTCACTTTTTTCCCCCCAGAAGCGTGGAGTAAATCTCACTGAAACCTCTTGCCCTCATTACATAATTGCAGTGATTTCAATAAACACATGTCTTTGTCTTAACTGCCTCAAAATCCTAACGCGCTCTTTAGGGGCAATGGGGAGTGTGTGTGTGTGTGTGTGTGTGTGCGTGTTTCTTTGCATTTGACAGCCTGTCAAGTTTCCAAGCATCTTCAAATTGCGCCATTATTTACTGGTCATCACTACAGATGTGGCAAATGGAGAACATGTGGTAGAAACACGGTGATGTCGCTGTGCTGCAGTTGTGCCAGTCACATTCAATTATTAATGAAAATCAACAGACAAAGTCAGAGTCATGCAAATTGTCATTGTGAAAACAATGCTTTCAAATTGGCATAATTTGAGAGCCATTAGGGGAATAGTTAGAATTTAAAATGAATCTAAATTTCTTCCACGAGCCACAAGCAGTTGAGAGAATTGCAAATGATGCTGATGGATTTGATGGGAGTGGTGCTGAAGTCTTCTGCTATGTGTGCCTGTGATGAATACTTTTGTCTCATTGTGGCCTCTGCCACTTGACGTTATCCATCTTCGATCTTCTTACTTTCTTGCAAACGCACGCATACACACAGCCATTTTCAGAGATAATTATACCTGCACGTAATATTCACATTTTACAATGATAAATGACGATCTTCATCTGTCCGACTATTCACATTTCAGTGTTAAGAATAATCCATCATCCTCTAACGAAACTGAACCATTTATTCATCATCTGTACTGATTTCACTTGTACAAGACTGCGGGGAGCCGGAGTCAATACGATGCGACATGTACAGCATTTAGACTACATTAATTCCAGTTGCATGCTTTGTGGAGACAGCTGAAGCACTTGGAGGAAACACCTGCAGCTATGTGGAAAACACGCAGAATCGACAAAGAATAAACAAAAGATCGGACTCCTCTGTTTCTCCATGCACCTTTTCGCTCGTCACTACTGAGAGGACCCACAAAAAGGCACAGTTGCACACACACATACCAATGGCGTCAGTTTGGTTTGAAATGTGGTGGGGACAGAGACGCATCCGCCCACTCACCCCTGCAATCTCCCCACTGATCCGCTCAGCGATGCTTCCTGAAGTGCTGAAATGCGCCAGACTTCCCTTGGGAATCATGACATTTTACACATTTCATCAGTGAATGACGGAGATAATTTTAACATGTTCTAGATGTTTCTAACCGATCTCTGTCAGTTTAAGATCGCACAGGACTCATCCATCCACAGAGAATCAGTCCATCAGTGATGTTGCTAATGTTTTGGGGTTTTTTTTTTATAACTATTTGACTAGTGGTGACAAAGTCATGTTGTGATGTAATGAATTTATTAGTAGAGATCAAATGACTGATTAATACTGGGTGGAAATCACAATATGGCAGAGGTCTGCTCTCTCCAAGTGCTTTTCTAGTTGTTTATGAATAGAGAATATCTCTGTACCCATAACAAGATCCCAGTACCCATAAAACCGGGTTGGCTGTGCGCCCAAAGCTCTAAAGGACTACTGTCCTTTAGAACTGTAAAACACGGTATTCCTGCTGCCCACTGAAGTATCAAGTTGAAGTAGGACTCTAAGTCGCCCATAAATTATGATCCTGGTGTTTGGTGTGTTTTCTCTTGTGTACCGCTGGTGGAAGTCTGGCGCCTCCCTCCTCCCTCCTCCCTGCTCTCATCCTCTCCCTCCCTCAATCTCACCGCTCCCTGGGGTGTGTCTGTGGCAGCCTCTCCTCTCCTCTCCTCTCCGCGCTGCTGCTGCTGTTGCTGCCGCCTCCTCCCTCTGCCTCCGATCTGCATCTGCTGCAGAGCTTAGCCAACACGCATCTATGTCCTCCCTGCTGTTGTGCTCACCACATCCACTCATCTTTACCGGGGAAGGGCAGCCGGTGTGCACCTGCACACAGAAAGAGATGGGGCAGTCACTCACTTCGGAGTATTGAGGACCGTGGGGGGGGGGGGCCGGATGGGATGGGAGCTGTGAAACCCCCATCACCCACCGCGGAGTGAGCCAACCGCCCCGTCCCTTCTCTTCTCTCCCTCCCTCCCCTTTCTCTCTCTGTCTCACCCCAGTCTGCAGCCTTCAAGAACCGCCGTCGCATCATTTTTTTCAGAGCCCCCTCCCTCCTCTTTGCTCTCTCCATCTCCCTTTCTGCTGCTTGCACCACTGTGGGAATGCAGCGGAGGTAGACGCACCTACACCGGATCTTTTCTCACCGTGACGAGCTGCAGGCAGACAGCTCTGGAGACGCACGACTGTCACTCCTGGACTGAGTGGGGTGGGAAGGATTTGGACCCGGTTGGATCAGCTGGATTGAGCTGGCTACCCCAGGACACCCCATCTCAGTGGCAGATCACTTCTGCCCTGCCTGGTTTCAGAGGCTTTTAGCAGATTTTTGGATACTGGATTACAGCTGGAGTGAAGGAGAATTGAGGGCTGGCAAAACTTGACTTGACGCCTGCAAGAAGAGGGATGCTGATCCTTACCGAGGGTGAAATAAACTCAGATTAGGAGAATTAAGGAGCAGGACGAGGTTTGTATGTGAAAGGAGCCCACCATCCAAATGAGAGTGGAAAAGGGTGCTGTCTTTCTTGGCTGCTGGTCTGCACACACACATGGATTTACAGCTCCAGTCTGAAGCTCAGTGCACAGCGGATCGATATCTTATTTTTCAGATTTTTTCCTATTTTAACAAGGGAGAGAATCATTTTGGGATTTATCATCGTTTCCATAGGGCTGAACTACTGTGAGGCACCGACCCCCCCAGTCCTCCTCTGTCTCCCTTTGCTCACCTGTCCATAACCTGTGAGCTTGTGGAGACGTGTCTTGTGCATTTTTGTCTGTTTGGTTCCTTGTCCACCAGAGGGAGTGTATTGCTTGTGTATGCGTTGGAGTGGTGTGCCAGTTTTTAATTAGTTGTACGTGAATGTGAGTCATTGCGTGTGATCTGCTTGTGGTTGTGCGTGATTGTGTATTTATTTTAAATGTTTGTGCATGTAGTCATATAGGCAAGGTGCGTATTTAAGATGCCCACCATTTCCTCTGCACCACCTCCCCTTCCTTGTATTTGCCCTTGTGTCATTCAGCCACCTGTTTGACCTCCCTCACACCCAGAGAGACGAAAAAAAAAAAAAAAGCGCCAGCATGATGAGTGAGCGGTCTGGTGCAAGCACTCTAGCAGCTATGACGCTGGAGGAGCCAGGGGCTGAACAGGCATCTCCCAGAGCCCCAGGCCCTCTGCGCTGTGGTCCGTGTGCTGTGTGGCCTCGCCAGCAAACCTGGCTGTGCGCCGTGCCCCTGGTAATGGGCTTTGTGGGACTGGGGCTCAGTCTCATGCTGCTCAAATGGATTGTTGTGGGATCTGTCCAAGACTATGTCCCCACTGATCTGGTGGACCCTAAAGGTAGCATCGGACAGGATCCTATATTTCTTTCGAAACCCAGTGCCATGCCCAAGGGGCCTGACATTTCCACCGGCACGACTACTTCAGCTGCTTCTACCACAGCAATGGTGTCAACTACCACACCACTGGCTGCGGATGGAACCGCCCCAGCGCCAAGAACTCGATCTGGGCCGCCAGCAAACCATTCGGCCAATGGCAGCACTGCAAATGGAGAGGGCAACAGAGCGCCCCACCTTCATAACCGTGTAGGCAACCGCATTAGCGGGACTGCCGTTACCACCTCCACCGCCCGACTCACCACACCACCGACCAGTAAGGAGGTCACGCCTCGCAGTACTGTTAGAAAAAGTAACGGACGTAACGGACCTGCCAACTCGAAGCCGGGACAGACTTCTGCGACCGTTACCTCCACAGCATCCACCGTAACCACCAACTCCGTCAAGACCACCGCCAAGGCCCAACCGACCACCTCTCAGCCGTCAGTCCCTGTAAAGCCTACTTCTCGATGGAATCATGGGCGGCAAGGAAAGGCCCCAGCTACGCGCCCGCATCATCGCTTCCGAACACGTAAGTTCAGTTTTGGGGTTTGATGGATTTTGATTGGAATGGTTGTACGTAATCGCGTGTAGCCATTTTATTAGAGTGTAAAAGGAACAGTTTTATCTGATACGCCTTGATTTGACTCCAAGAGTATAGATTACTAAACTACAGCTTAACATCATATTCATTAGCACAGCCAGATATCAAGGGATCTTCTCGGCATTTTCACCCTGCTCGTCTTTATCTTATAAGTGCCTTAATCTGATACGAATCTTGCTCACTGGTTGAAGTGCCGTTGAAGGGAAAGTTCCATTGAGTAGAATATATTGTCTGCTTGAGTTGGGATATCAAGGCTTTGTATCACGTGCTGTGACCATGGACATCTATGTTATATGAAAACAAATACCTGGAGCTGGTGAGGGGTTGAAATTGGTGAAAGGGTAGCTCTCACCTCCTGTCTCGAGGAATCAGATATAGCGAGGCCAACGAATCCCATTTAGATGAGGGGATACTGTGATACTGGAGCCCAATGGAGGAACTGACAGCGAAGAGAGACGCAGAGGAGGAAAAAAACCACGTAGATGTGGATGCGATTGAAGTTGCAAAGGACAACCGGGTGTAAAAATGAGGTAGGAAAAGAGAGGGGAGACTTTGAAAAACAGAACAGGAAGCATAACAAAGCAGGGGACTGAACAGTGGGTGCTGTGAGTAGAGAGACGGCAGATGGAGAGAGCTAAGTGAGGCAAAGGCTTTAGGGAGAAGGAGGCTATAAAGCAGGGGAACTGTGAATTTGGCACATTTTGTATTGTGTAAAGAAGGAAGGCTTCCTGATTATTCATCCCACTTGGGAAATGTTTTTACCATCATAGGCCATTTTTCAGAAGTGGGTGGGGCAAGTTTAGAGTCTGCTCATGAATAGTGTGTATGACTGTGTACTGTGTGTGGAATCATGCACATTTTGAGTCTATGATTAGTCACAGTGTGTGTATTGCCTCAGATAGTCAGTTTCTACAGCCGTAACAACAACCCTTATAGACCTGTGATCAACAATAATATTGATTTCAGGTTTTTTTGGTGTGTTTTTATCTTTATAACTCAAAGGTCCTTGATGTTAATCAGAAAACTGAAACCTTAATCTCTCCATCACATGTTTGGACAGAATTTCCGGTTGACAACATTGTAACCTCTCATTTGTCAGCGTGATGCCTCAGTAGCATTGATTCCACAGGCGAACAGTGATCAAATGACATCATTTTGTCCCGTTTTACCTCTGGCGGAATTATTTTCAGCACAGCTGGGTGGATATCGGATATCAAATGCGAACTCTGCAGCTCAGAGGTTCTTATTGATAACATTTTTAGGAAGACCAACAATAATAAGATAGATAGATAATAGATAATAATATAGAAGTGGAAATGTTGTAGGCATTTCTCATATGAGGCACAACGGTTCTATATCACACACAGTTTTGTCTCTTGTGAATCAGTTTAGCAGAGGGTTTAATTCAAATACGAGTCGATTCTCATGGCCCCGGATCGCTGCCTGAGTGATTTGCTTTCACTGAGAATTGTTGGCTAATTTTTCTATGAATAAACAGACATCTGGGGCCGAAATCATTTTTAGTAATTTACTCGTAGCCTATGGATAAACATTCACCATTCTTGTTCAGCCAAGAGGTTTCTCAATCAACTGAATCAACTGACTTCAACTTGTACTTGAGTCATTTGATGAAAGACTTTCTTTGCCATGTCTGTGTTGTCAGCGCTCGAACAAACTTGCAGGATCTAGTGCCCTCAGCGTGGTTTAGATCATAGAATAAAGGCTGGAATGTCAAACTTTTCATTAGCACAGCTAACATAGTTGCTACATTCTTAAGGATACAATTAAACCTTTATTTCTATGGCAAATTCTTGTGAAAGCAGCCTCCTCGCCTGCTTGCAATTCAGCGCATTTAAAATGTAATAATACTGCAAAATGCCTCGGCTGATGATGAAATGCTGTGTAAAACATGGCTTTAGGTGTTTTAGCCTTAAAGTGGTCTTATTTGGCTTGTGCTCATGCAGCTATAGTAGGGTTTTAGATAATATACATACAAGAGGCATTATTATTACGTTTTTTCTGCTCGACTCATTGACAAAAAGTCTGAATGAATCACTGTATAAAGGAGATAATATCATGTTATTTTACTTGCTCCTTTTGTGTTTAATCCCTGGTCTCTCCCTCAGTTGTTCTCTGCGTGCGATTGTCTTCATCAGTCTATTTTTGCTTCGCTTTTGTGCTTCCCCCATTCCCTCTCGTACATTAGCTCCTCAGCTCACTTTCATGAGCATATGGGCGAATACAGACAAAACTAGCACACGAGTGAACACAAAGACAAGCATGGTCACAGACACGTGAATGTCTATACCCATGAAACTATCCTCAGCTCATTTGCGCCATACTTCAGTCTCATGATACCGTCCCCTGTGGTTCAGAAGTGGGGAAATAAAAGGCAAAGAAAGCGGCGCACAATGAATGCCTGTTGGGAAACCGTAGGACGCGGTGTTGGCTCCACTCTACCCAGTTGTAAGAAATGTTCCTCAGTGAAGTGTAGTTGTAATTCTGTGCACTTCTCGTGAATCCCTCACTCACATTCAACTATTCAACCCAAGACGTGTCGCTGCCCTCCAATGGAATCAATGGCTGCTTTCCCAGTTGGAGGAAACAACGGGTTCAGTCAGAGCCTTTATGGGTGGGGATCATTTTAGTCATGTCATCCCACTGTAGGGGAGCCAGGATGAATAGAGACATGGCTCATAGTCATCATGGCTGTTGTAAATCAACACAATGAAACAGCAGCTATTAAATCAGAACAGGTGTGTGAGGAAGGCCGAAAGATGAAAAAGTGTTGTTGCTGTGCTCCCTGTGGGTTGAATTCATCAGCTTCATCTAGATCTGCATGTTTCCACACTTCTACTTGGTTAGTCCAGCATTTTGAGACTACTTCTACGAATGTTCTACAAACATCTTTTTCTTGTGTCTGGATTGAACAGAATTACCTTAAATGAGTAAACGGCACACTGACTTTTACAAAGGTTTGCTAGCGCTACACCCGCATTGGGCAATTATCACATCAAGGAGAGATGTTTGAAGTAACAATGAGATGGCCGACCGACAACTGAGGTGCAAACAATTAGTTTAGATCTTATTAATACTCTAAAACCACACAGCGAGTCCGTCAGTCAGTCAGTCTTTGTGCCATGGATTATTTCCCCAGTTAGAGTAGATGCTGGTTTATCTGATGTCACAGGAAAAAGTACAGAAATGGATGTTTTTCCTGACACGCAAGCCCCTGACTCCCCCCCACCCTCCCTATACATAAAGCTTGCAAAGTACTGCTGTAGGATCGTTGGAGCGTGTAAGGGGGATTAAAAACAAAGATAGAAATCCAGTTTGTCTCTGTGGCTCTCTCCAGGGAGGTCAGGCTCAGATTTGCCAGGCTGCCTCTGAGGCCCCTCTTGTCTCTCCTGAGACATGCTCCGCTTGTTTGTGGAGGCTAGCCCAAGCAGGACTGCCTCCACAGTGTGTGTATGTGTGAGTCTGTCGGGGGGCTTTTACACCCCAGTTCCTATCATTTTTAGATTCAAAGTTACAAAGGAAGATTTCTCTATATGTGTCGTGGTCACATGGGAATTTGTGATGAAGTATTTTCTTGCTGCCCTTTTAATCATATTGGTCACGATATAATTATAGATGCGAATTTAAATAATACATCAACGGAAATAATGTTAATCGGGATTCATATTCTGACACAACATATGTAAATCTGTACGTACCAACTGGAGCTGTTTTACTTCCCAATTAAATGAAAATATCGATTCAAAAACTATTGACATTCATCTCACAGAAACAGACGGGCGAGTAGATTAATGAGCGTTTGTAACTTTGTACTGTGCTGGTCTCGGACATCAAGGTAGCAGAGATAGTTGACACTGATGTGCGCCAATTACAAAGCAGAATACATCAGCGGGGTAAACTTGCAGACACATTATCCCAGAGTGACAGCCCCTTGAATGTGTGGAATTTTGTGGGAATTGATCCCGTGCTCTTTTGCGTTACTAGTGCCACGCTCTGCCCGCTGAACCTCACAGAATCAATAAACAAGAAAGCACAGGGAGGAAGGGAGTCCTTGGGTAGAGAGGCCAGAAAGAGGGGAAGGGGATACATTTATCGGGGGGCAAACACTGTTAAAAACTGTTCACACACGGCATACAAGAAAAGACCCAGCTGTAAGGTAAAGGCATATAGACATCACAGGAAGTGAATGAGCCAGACATTTTACCCTTTATACAGACCACCATTGTAGAAGCTCTATTATTATCTCCCATTTTTATGCAGATTGCCCTCAAGGTATTACCCATATTTGAAATTCACTTTCTTGCTGTCACTAGAATGTCGGCATGATGTGTCCTATACAAAACTGAATTAGCAGGATATGTAAATCAGTGAAGGACGTGGGAGTATTACAGTGGTTTGTACTATATTTTCGACTGTGAAAGACCACACAGTTTTTACAGTGAGTGCACAAGTGGTTATTTGCAATTATATGTAGGTTCTGGAGACTAAAAGGAGAGTCGCAATGGGCTTTGTTATCCCCTTCCATGCAGCTCTTAGTGCTGTGTTAAGGGCTGATAATTACTGTACCTCCACCAAAGGGGATATGTTTCATTGGCTGTCAGAAACTTTACACAAAAACTACTAGGTTTACCAGAGACGTATGTTGATCCAGCAGTGAACCCATTCCCATTTTGGAGGTAATCAGGATCCATGTACACAGGATTTGCTGTTGAGGGGAAGGTCCTATGAAGAAGTATGGTCGGCTGACCTAGAGTTGACATAGAATGGGGTTGATAAGGAGCCAAATTTGAATGATTGATCAACCACTACATTTCAGAGATGAGGATGGCGTTGAGCAACAGACAGAAGAAGTGGATGTAAAGCTGAAAAATTCCAAAATTGTCAGGAGACAAATGAGCAGAGGAGGGTCTGTTTGTTGTAGTAATTGGATTAGGATATTGATCCGGGGATGAGAAATGGAAGGAGGTGGATGTCCAGAAAGCAAAAAGGCCAATGCCACAGATCTAAACCTGCAAGCTTGACCTCTCTGTTGGCTGTTGGCATAAGCTGTCTGGTCACGATGGAGCTGAAATTGTATCCAAAATATGTCCTGTCCTTCACTACAGAGCCTAACATGCAACATCCTAGAGGGGAGCCTTGGTTGTTGTTTCATACATTCCTCCATCACACAAGGAGAATTTGATCGTTGAATATAGGCTGTTCGGGACTGCGGATTGTGTCTCAATCCTAACCCCTAGAGCACAGAGCCTGTTGGGGGTGCCAAAGAGTCTTGGTTGCATTTTAAGGGAAACAAACACCATAATTAATTCCATTGAACACTCATATGTCTCCTTATCCCGATGAATATGATACATAGGTATGTCAAGATCACTTTTAGGTGGAGACTAGCTTTGCCTCCTGCTGGCTGAAGCCATCTTTTTTCAGTGTCAGTGTGATTTCGATTGATAAAATGTCCACTGGGAAGATGGGGTGGCGTGGCGGGGTTATGTGAAGAAAGAAAACCAGGATTGGGTGGGGTTGAGCTATTGAAATATTAATATATGGGCAGAGAAACATATAAAATGTGTGTGGCTGGTTGTGTGAATAATTGATGTAACATCCCATTTATAAAGCTGTCCCATGCACAGGAGTCTAATGGCCAGAACATGGCGTAGGATATAACCCTGCAGTGGTTAGACTTAGCAGGCTGTCTTTCAGTGGCAGAGTCACCAAGAGACATAAGTGGCCGTTAGATGTCCCAGGACACAGTATCAGTAAAAGGCTGCATTCCCATTCAGCCTTGTTTACTCAGCTATCAGCCTTTTAAATTGGCAGAAGACCCCCCCACCGATGTAATGGTTACTAATGTTTCTACCGAGAAACACATGTTCTTTGCAGAAGGAAAGAAATGATCTCAATTGAATATACAGCTTTTCAAACAGGAAGCGATCAGGTAGAGGGGGGGAAATTGATTCATGTCTTGTGTGTGCACACGGGAGAACAAAACGTCAAAGGTACAAGTCAACAGCAAAGCCCCCCCGCTTTTTCGTAATGGCCCTTTAAATGGGCCTGCTTGTAATCCACAACACAGTTTAGAATTATTCATTCACTCATAAATGCATTCACTTATTCATTCATTTATGTGAGGAGAATCATTATAGCAGCTTGCTTATAGCTCAAGGGGCCCTGAGATACAGTGCATGTGGCTGTGGCAGTGCAGAGAGGATTATAGTCCATCATATCTGATTTGAGACTGTTAGATCCCAATATTGAATTAAGGACGCTGTGGGGTCTCTGGTTCTGTTATCAATTCGCAAATGAATAACAGAGAGGAAGAGGATGGGGTTTTTGATGAGAGAGGGGTGTTTGGCTTTTCAGAAGGTTTTGCTGGGATGTAATGAATCTAATAACAGTCTTTTGTTGCAAGGGACATCAAGTGGTAGCGGAACTACAATGTCAAGTGGGATTTTCGGTATTACGGAGACGGATTTCTGTCGTGTTGAGGTGAATGTGTGGTTTCAATATGGAGGGACTAGGCGTTTCTCTGCCAAGAAACAAGCATAGCATAGAGTCATTGTGATGTTGAATTATAATATAGAACCTTATTTGGTAAGAGACAATGTGAAATGAAGGTTGTGGACAGGTACGGAACACCTGCAGCTATAATGTTCTGATGTACAGTATACTAGCTGCATGTATACATGTTTATACAGTCTGTGCATACATGTAGGGATTCCAGGTTAGGGACCTTACTTGTAAGCCATGACCCTTTCGGTCAACACCGCAAATTTTTGCTGTTTTGTTTGTTGTTGTTCTTCTTGGTGTGCAGGTCGAAATAAACTCAAATGTTAACCATCATACAAACATCCATGGCTTACAAATCATTATTTGAAATGCTGTAGGAGGGGTTGGGTCCTGAGATTCAAAGAAATGCAATATATCTAATTTTATACTCCATATCACTTCTAGCCTACACAGCCAATCCTACGGTCGGTGTATTTAAACCTTGATTATCTCTTAATTAAAAGGTGACAACTTCAAAGCGAAGTCTGTGGAGCACGTGGAGCATGATTTCTCACCAGCCATGATTTGCACATGGCATCTGGGTACATGACGAACATGAAGGAAAGTGAGGATTGTGGAGGTTGCGGCAGTTGGATTGATTCACTGCAAAGTGTGGCCCACTGCCACCCCCAGTGACGGGAAATGTGCCATGGTGCCCTGGATGAGATGAAGAGGCTTGTTGTGGCATGTGGAGGTGGAGGTGGAGATGGAGGTCACCTTGCTCTCTCAAGCATCCCTCCCACTATCATTCATGCCTCTATATTTGGTTTATCCTATGTTTATTCTCATCTCTGCGTGTCCTCTATTTCAAGGCACTGTCTTACCTGTCTTTTCACTCAGTTCGGTTTTGTGTGGTTCTTTCACTGACAGTATAAATAAAGGAGAGCTCTTATTATTGGTGTACAACAGAAGGGATATGAGAATCATTCATCATCTTGTATTCAATACTGTAACTACTTTCTTTGAAGTATTCTCAAGGAAAGTACGACAGGAAACTACCTGCATTATCATTTTTAGTGCTATGTTCACGGAGGCCTCTAACGCCTTAATATGTTAACGCTGCACAGGTGTAACATGCTTAGTCAGAGCTTCCCATGGCAGCGCAGTGCCTTACATAATTGTTTCTATTGGTATCTTTTTGCACCTTTTTCTGGATGTCAGATGGGATTACAAATGGATTATCCAATTCATCTGTTATTTTGATGAGAATTACATAATGCTGATACGCCCCAAATGCACAAGTGAAGAATCTGCCACAAATGAAGACAAACATGCGGAACAATCTACGGGCCTCATTTGCATCCAAACATATTTTATTTGTTATGGTTTAGTGGTTGGAAAACTGCAAAAGAAGAGATATACTGAGACAAAGAGGGATGATATCATATAACACAGTTGGCCAGCATCACTTTGGTGATATTGCTTGAGGAATGTGTTTATCTTTAATTCTTGTATAAATCCCATTTTCTGCAGTGTGGGGTGTTTAGTATCACTGTAAACCTGATTTTGAAGGGCTATGTTTGAGGACACCTAAGACTTTAAGTGGCTGAGGTCTGGCCTGCACAAACTGTATCATATATCAGTCAGGTTAGCACAATGATTGCAGATGCCAGTTGTTTTACAGGGAGGCAAAGCTTTAAACACAGCCCTCTCTCTCTCTCTCTTTTTAAAAAAAAAAAATTCATTCATGTTTACATGCCTTGTATTGCTTTTTAGTACCATTTTTACTGGTGTAACAGTCTTGCTGATGTATGTTGCTTTCCACTCAGAGAGCACAGACCTTTTTTACTTACACTTATTTTAACTTTTGTTTTCTGCAGAAATAGGCCAGACCACTGAACAATTTCTTCCAAATGTATGTATAATCTAGATTCATACAAATTCACACATAATTTAAATCCCTTGCAAGCATCTGCTATTCATTTTAGCACTGATCATCATCTGACAAAATCCCTGTGCATATACTGTAACTAAAAGACGTGTGATATACCGCCCCCTTGTTATTGTGTACCAGTAGGGGCTGTTGTGCTTATTTAAAATAACTTAAAGTGCTGCCCTTTGTATGATTACAGCACCGCTTCCAGCAGAGTCTCAAGGCCAGCTGATTGTATACAGCCAATGAATACTAAGATATGAAAGCTGATTGAAGAGGGACAAGGAGAGAGGCCGCGATAAGGCCCACTCGTGTTATTTTCCTGGGGGTGTGCGCGGCCGGCGTGCACTCGCTCAGTAATCCTTGCGCTGTAAAACCTCAGCCATGGGGATGTCAACTCCCTGTGGAAGATAACAAGACAAAAGCCCTTGCACATCGCTCACGCCAAACTATGCTTCATATTCCCCTAATCTGCCATCTTACACAGCTGCGGGCCTATGGATTTGATGTCCATGCTATAAAGACAAAGATGCCGGTCGGGAGTGACATTTCCATTCAACAGCAGCAAATCCTTTTCCACCATTACCTGTAGTCAGTTGGAATATATACAGTACATGACAACACCAGGATGACAGGTCTTTCATTCAATAGCTGCAGATCGTTCATGTCGTTCATGATTGAAAACAGTTGTGTAGTGGGTTTTATTAGTCACGTTTGTTTACTTATTGTGCGTTGATCGAACAAGCGTGTGTGGAAAGTTAGTGCACGTAGCGCCTGTGCTACTTAGCTAAATGGAAGCATCAGTCGGCCATTTATGAGCGTGGCTATTCTATAGTTCTTGAGTTGTGAGGACCCAAACATCATAAAAAGATCCTGGCCCAAGACACTTAAATACATTACAAATATAAATACATTACCATCAACAAGCTGAACACAGTAAATTACACCGGTGAATTATAGAATTAAGTCTTACTTTTACTCTAACTTTTACTGGGTTTTTAAAGCTCCACACTCTATAAAGTTTAAATCAAAACTTTTGAAATAGTAAACATTTAAAAATGTGCCTTCTTTAACGTACTGAACAGTGAAGACAAGGAACACTGCTGAGACATTTTTTGACATCCTGGGTAGTGTTGGTAGTTTTAGCTCAGGCATGTTCAATATACTTTTTTTCTGCACTGCTTTTATAAAAGAAGAAGTCAAGCTTGCTCTTCTAATGCCAAAAGTGAGGAGGTATGGCTGCTGAACTTGATGCTCCTCCAGACAAAAGCCACAGACAAAACTAAAAAGTAAAAACTTCATCTGACTGGCCATTTATTTACACTAAGACTTGCAAAATTTGTATAATGACCATACGATTTAATGATTAGCTAAAATTAGCTAATCTGTTCAGTCCAAGTTACAAAAGCTGCAGTTCCCAGCAGTAATACTAATATCATCATCATCATCATCATAAAATAAATGAAAGAGCATCTTCCCATTCACACCCAACTCGGTGAATAATATAGTGAAAGCTCTTCTTGGACGTTGAGGCAGAAGCGCACCCCCCCTCTCTCTCCCTGTCATCCCCATTCCATCCGAGATGCTGCATTGAATCATTCATCGTACATTCACAACAACAGCACTCCTCCCCTTAAAACACCTGTCTCAAACAACCTAAAAGGTGTACAAGCAGCGAGATTCAGAATCTGTTTTGATCTTTTGAAAAGTGGGGATGCTGTGAGATGATGCACATTTGGCCCTGAATAGGAATAATGGCACGGCGATGTTATTTACTGTGGTACCTGAACATGAAAGTGTTATTTTCAACCTGTGGAAGCTGTTAAGGGATAAGACTCAAGCTTACCTCCAACAACAAACAGAAAACTAGACACGTCATCACCATCCTGCTTTTTCCAGGGTACCCCCCTCCTGTTGTGTATCTGTAGTTTGAGGGAAATGACGTGTTCATGTATTTTTCATGGTGACTATTCATGGAATGGAATGAAGGGCTCAGTGCTAGTGAGACTCAGCCGTCAAAGGCCCTAATATACACTCCTCTCTCAGTCATCAAGGATCCTCTTTGATCCCAGCTGGAGTCAGAGATGCTTCGGGGATATGATGGAATATTTTATTGCACTTGTGAGAAAGCAATTGGGGGGCTGCCACAGTCTGGTGGTTTCGCCCTCTCCACCGCTTCAACTTTAAATCCTCAGGTGACTTTTTTTTTCACATGTTGTCACTTTTAAGACATTTGCTTTACAAAAAGCTCTGTGTCCTCTTTGGATTTCTGAGTGTGCAGGGCAGTGTGGTTCCACTGGGGGTGGGCAAGGATGAGGCTGCCTCTCCAGCCCAGAAGAGTCTGAGGCTTTGCAGAGAATAATGAAGATTAAGCTGAGATGGTGCAGAAGGAAGATTGGAGCATCAGATCAATGTATGGGGTGGGGGGAGCAAAGATATATGAAGGGGAGAGGCTTCTCATTCTCTGAATGGATCCTTGATATCTTTGACAAGTGATGTCAAAGCCTCAAGCAGATAAAATAACAAAATTCCAGTGAAAAGTATTTCACGGTTTCCCTCTTGGCGACACCCCTCAAACACCCCTCAAAACCATCCATCTAGGCTTTTTGTCTCCTGATGTAGCCCACAAACATCCTTCAGTTGTCACAGTTCCCTGGAAAAGGGTTTCCTTTCCACGTGAACTGTACATTTACAGCATAGAGAATTATTGTTTTTTTTTTAATAATAAAAGAGTCTTTGCTTTTGTGTTGGGTCACACAGAGGGCATGGCCATCAAACACTGGCAAAGAAAATAGACCTGCACTTGGTAATCCATAACAGCTGGTGTGTGTGTGTGTGTGTGGTCGGTCGTATGTGCAGTGACAGAGAGAGGAGATAGCAAATGCCAGATGTGTCCAGCTGTGGATCTGGTGGCCTAGATAAAGGCGGGATGGCCTCCACCACCTTTCATGAGTTGCCAGCAGACAAATCTATAGTTGTGTTGAAACTTGAAGATTTGCTGGTTTCAAAGAGACAAATGTGGAGAAGACTCGTCAGGAGCTGGAAGTGGACTCCTGTGAGAAATGACCACAGACTGTTGCAGTCAAGGTGAAAATGACATTGAACTGTTCTTTACTCTGAACAAAGATGCTTTTTGATTATTCCTTCTCTTTAAAGCGATTTTCCCAGAAACAAAACCAATGTGAGATCCAAATCATCAATCGACCCTATCATGATTTTTAATATCTGTGTCATTCGGACGTTTGAATTTGAATTGAATTTAAAGAAAAGGTAGAAAATAAAAAAACACTGTGCAAACCTCATCATCATCCATTCATTTGATCTCCTCTAAAAAATTCATTAATCAAAACCTGACTGTCACTAATAGTCAACAATCCTTCAACAGATTCCTGGATTCAGATGGTTCCAGCTGGTCCACTAGCAGCATTTACTGAATATTCCATTCAAATCGGTTCATGACTTTTTGTTGACAATCACTGGGAAAAACATAAAAATCTGTGTTTTTATGTTTTGAATTTTGGTCTGAAGATGCTGGTAGACCAACGCAGCCATTTCAGACGACCTCAGCAGATCACGGGCCAGAACCACACAAATACTTAGATGGCCATTATGATAGTGGAGGTGGGTAGATGGCCTGGAAAGAAGAGGGTGAGATATTCAGCCTCTGTCCTTTTCCCGGTAACTCTAGGACAGCGAGAACCTTCACCAGCACCCCAGGGAGAGGAAAGACAGATTAATGCAGTGGCTTTAATATTTCAGATGAAAACGTATTACTGCTCTTTTACTCTCTCTCTCCCTCGCTGGCTCAGAGAAGTGGGACTGAATTCTTCTTCTCTCACTCGTCCCGTCTTATGCCTTCGTCTCCAGCTGGAAGCAGGGATGTTTTTTTTGCTGAGGGGGTAGAATCCCCCATCCAAAGATTTTCGGTTGACTCTTTGTGACAGCAAGTGGTACATCAGCAAGAGACAAATCTGCATGAATACTGGAGAGAGGTCTGTGTCTGTGTGTGTGTGTGTGTGTGTAAGAAGGGGAGACCTCATTTGTCTGTCTGTTCCCTGGCACTTGAAGACCCTGACCTTGAACTGACATCTTATAGAGTGTATATATGTATCATGAACACCTCACATCTGACAACACCTCATCATCCAGACGGCCACTGTCTTGAAATGTAAGGGGGGCGGGTGGGGGAATCCATTGTGATCACATTTTTGATCCAGAAGTATCCTGGCTTAAGACCACAGAATAAGCATGTGATATATTACACCATGCATAGGTTTCCAACATGTCTGCTGCAAAGTAAATCCAGCCTAAGAAGATTAGAAGAGACAAAACCCCTCGTACATGTGTGTGATCAGGCCCACTCACTTCGAGTGTCAGGCTATAGAAAGGAAATTATCATCTGACATCTGACCTAAATATATAGCCGGGGCTCAGTAAACCTACTAGTAGGATCAGGCAGTGGACCGCACCCATATGGGAGTTGGTGACATGTGGTTTATAGCTTATTGTTATTGGAAGGTCTGGTCATGCTTCAGCCAATCAGAAAAGAGTATTCAACCAGGTATAAATATATGGTATATATGGTACCTGGTATGGTTAGTGCCAGCTAATGGACTGTTAGCTAGCAAGGTATTTTAGCTAGCTACCGTAGGTACCTAACTTTGATAAGGTTGACAACGCTAGCTAGCTAGATGTAGTAGCTTTGCACAATAGCCGAAGACAGGGATAGTTTGCAAACAACTTGTCCTTCGGGTTTTTTTTCACATTACCCGTAAGGAACTCTTCCCACAAATTTGTCAACGATTCATCTTCACAGACCTGAGCGTTACACATGTGAGTTCACCCGATGTTTCTGAGCCAAGTGTTTCTGGAGGACTCGGTCCGGTGCGCACCTGAGTGTGATTATTGTGTTCACACCAGAGAACCACACCAAGCTGGAAAATGAACTCCAGTTCGATTCCACTGCACTAAAGCCTGTCGGTGTGAAAGCACCCTTAATCGCCTGATTATTGCCTAATTGGGGCCCTCCTAAAGGAATGAATGCTCACAGAGGATCTGGAAACAGGCCCTGGACATATCCTGGTTCGAACTTTTTGCAGCGTTATTGACAAAACAGAGGGCAGACAATAGGTTTCATCAACGAAGGAGCTTTTTATTTATTCGCTATGCTAAAATGAGAATATCAACAATTTCCATTTATCATCACCTTAAGCGTCACCAAGATTAGGTGACTTGATATAAACTGGGTAGTTGGCGTCAACACTATTTACTGACACGTCTTTGATTTATCACACGAATCGTTTCCATGAGTAGAAAGATGTTTTCTTCAGCGGTCTCTTTGGTTCAGAAACCGGACCCAGATGAGTCATCGTTTTAATTCTGTACCTCACTTCATTTCTGTCTTCCTTGCTGAAGAGGATTAGCATTGTGGGTTGTTTTGTTGTTTCTGCCGGTTTGTGTAACTTAACTGCAGCCCATTAGACATCCATCCATTATCTTAACGTGGGCTGGTCAGGGTCACCAAGACAATGAGAGCGTGGGCCACCCCAGGTCCTGGTGGGAAATGTGTCTCCCTGCAGTGCGTTGTGGGTCAGACACCTGGGGCTGCTCCCAGGTCCAGCCCCCTCCTGGTCCAGTCAGCCCCAGAGGAACCAGCCTACAGGTTCTCACCTCCGCTGCCCCACTGCGCTTTCAATCAGGAGCCAGAGCTGGCAGGTTCCCGCTGCGCTTTCTTTCCCTCTCGCCCGCTGATGCATACGATTTAAGATGTCATTCCTCATCTTCCCTCCACGCTCTGGGCCTGAGGCATCGTAGAATGGAGATCTCATCCTCCCTCGCTTTCCAGTGCTGCACATGTCACATGCAGAGAAGCCCACACATGCACACTGAAAGACACATGCCTGCATTCACTCACTCACTTTCTCTCATATCTTTGTCTCTCACATCTCTCTCTCTCCTTTCGTCAGACACCTACGACTCTGTTTCCATGTCCCCAGAGGATTTCTGCCTCTCTCCGAGCCACACAGTCCACTAATGTACTGACATTTGACCCCCCCTCCACACACACACACACACACACACACACCCTGTACCCCCGACTTGCTTCTTATGTTGTTGTTTGTTTTTTCAAAGCACTTCCCACAATTCCATGTCCAGGAAACACATGCGACAGACTACTCACACACTTACTCTACGATGCCAGAGCAGCGCTCTTAAGATAGATTCCATGTTCCATAATTAAACGCTGGCCGTGACAACTGAGATAATGAACATAATGAAAACCTAATTAGCGTAATTTTACCCTGACAACAAGGAGCAATATCAACTGCGAGGGACTTCACTGGAACCAAGATTTACGGGTTTGTGAGTTTTTTTTTAAGAAGACAGCAACTTTAGTCTTTACCGTGCTTGAAGTATATTGGTATACTGTTGTTTGACTAATCTTTGAATTAAAACAAATATTTCTGTACCATGTGATGAAGTAATTCTGTATTTTAAGACACAATTTAGGCTTCAGATATAGTTGTGCATGTGGGAGTTTAGAGTAACCAATTAACCTCAGCATGCTTTTGGAGGTGGGAGGAAAACGGAGTACCCGGAGAGAATCCACACACACAAGGGGAGCGCATGCAAACTCCTCACAGAAAGATCTCAGGCCGGGAAGAAAACCAGGGACCTTCTGTCTATGATGCGACAGTGCGAACCTCTGCTCCTCCGTGTCGCCCAATTTGACAAAATTTAAAAAAAAAAAAAAAAAAAAAAGACTGCTAGTTTGGTCCACAGCTGCGACTGGAGTTTTTAGAGGTCAGACAGAGCGGATGGAAGACAAGGTGTAACAGGAACATGATGTCATAAGGCAGAGCGGCACTGAGAGCAGCTGGCTATGACTGGAGGGGGTCGGGGGAGGGG
>CAAKHB010005383.1:250581-275214 GCA_901007665.1 Aeoliscus strigatus
TCTGTCTTGAACGAACACACACACACACACACACACACACACACACACACACACACACACGGCTGTGAATTCTAATGCTGAGGTTTTTGCACATAAAATGAATGACTGGTGAAGTTGCAATGTTGATGAAACTATATAGAAATGTCATGCGTATACAGTATGTTGTGAATGACAGCAGCAGCGGATTAGCCAGTGAAGCTATGCTACGCTCTGGGGAACGCCAGCACTGAATTACATGCTGTATTAATCACTTGAACTCGCTAAATTTTTCTCCATTAGACATGTATTATTGAATGGATTTAACTCACGTCCCAGGTGTAATCATATCCGGGTTGATTAAAAGGCTAGAACACAAACCAGCAAAGCTCCAGAATGCTAATTGTAAACATGCGCGGAGGGCAACTACTGGATTTCCAGACCTATAACACAATCCCGACTAATGGGGAATGAAGGATGGGCAGCTCTCCTTCCTCTTCTGCCAGTTCAGCTGGAACGTGGCTCCAAGCAGAGGTCTCGGTGCACTGAGGCAGCTGGGAATTGGAAAAGTTCCCATTTGGAAATGTCCCACCTCCTAGTTTTAGAGCGTTCACATGACAACAAACAGGCAGCAGGAAACATGTCCCATTTCTGTAGTCGGAACACACACACACACACACACACAATGTGACAAACTTCACGGTTAAACTAATTCAGCGACTGACATGTGTGATCTTTTCCTGAAGTGCATTCAACTAACTCTGCCGCTCAGTGGTTGTCAGGTGATACCGACTTCTCGGAATTCTTGACAACCTCTCACTTTCTTTGGGGAATTACCCCAGTTTGACAGGTGTTCGGTATTTTCTCCGAGCCAGAACGTTCCCACTTCCCAGTTGAGTGTACAATCTCATTACCTTCATTAATTAGTCATATTAGCAGCAGATGTGGATTGTAATAAAAACAGGGCACTGTGCTCCTCATGATACTGTACACCAGCATTTCCCACGTCCTCTGAAACTGGCAGGCTGACAGTGAATAAACACATCGAATTTGTCAAAGAGGTGAGTATCTGAGCGCACGGTAATCTTGTTTAAACCTCTGAATTGTTGCTGAATGATTGTTCTTCATGCTAGCAATGGCTTGACCTTTCAAAGTCGATCCATAATAGTATTTCCATGGGAGAGAGACTGAAAATGGTCAAATTGCAGTCAAGGTCTTAATCCGCCTGTGGCCTTTACTTCTGATCTGTCAACATGTTTTATTATGTACAAATATACAATTATCATACTAATGCTGGGTGATGTTGACAAAGTCCACCCTATTTTGATCAGATCATTACACTTTTAGTATTTTTCTCCAACAAATGGGCCATGAATACAAAATAAAAACAAACAAAAAAACCCACTATAAGACCAGAGGAATAGAAATCAATCCAAAATCAAATTAACTCAAGTGTGTCAAGTCTTATTGTCATGAGTATAAACTTTCTAATATTCAAGTCTGGTTTGATGGTGTAAGGAAACTGGAGCATTTAATGATTTATGAAGCGTTCATTTTGGCATGGAGGAATTTGGTTTGGATGCGAGGGTGTCACCATGGTAACAACTTGTCAATCACAATTGAAGTGCATTTGCTCCAGATGGGAGCATCTGTGGACGTCATGATTTATTGAAGAAGATTTAAAAGCTAGTGACAAAAACAGCACCCAGAGAGTGCACACGCCCACCGCAGTCTTTATATATTTGCTGCAAACGGCTGTAAAAACAGCAGTCATTGGCGGGGGTAACCATGAGCATAATGGTGCCTGTTGGCCAAAACTGTGCTCACACGTGTGTGATTCCGTTTTTTTTTTTTTTTTGTGTGTGTGTGTGTGTGTGTGTGTGTGTGTGTGCTTGATTTCCTAAGGACTACAGGTGTGTTTCTTTAAAGATATAATATTCCACATGACGGGAAGGAGCGGACTACTGGGCCACCCACGTCCACTGCTGTTGTCACAGGTGCTGTGACGCAGCCATAGTCTTGCATTGCTGCTGAATCCACACCTGCCTTTCACACGTCTCTCACAGTTCGATCACAGAAGCTGCAGTGAATAAAGTGAAGTGGCGTTATCGTGTTGTAACAAACCTACACAGCCGACCCC
Organism: Aeoliscus strigatus; assembly: GCA_901007665.1. Lineage (NCBI taxonomy): Eukaryota > Metazoa > Chordata > Actinopteri > Syngnathiformes > Centriscidae > Aeoliscus > Aeoliscus strigatus. The sequence continues at coordinate 252,698 of CAAKHB010005383.1, forward strand.
CCCCCAACACAACCCAACCCACACTTCTTCTCTGCTCACTCCTCGTCGGTTCTCCATCCTGCTTTTATCTGATCGGAACATCCTCTGTAATGGCGCACCTCTATTGATTTATAGTTCACTGAGTGAAGGAGGAGTAAGAGGATGAGGAAAAACAGCTCCTATAGCATATAGGTGCAGGCTGGTCACTGACACCCGTCATGTCAGACGAGGGGCGCTGATGCTTTAGCTACAAATACATTTGTCCATCCAGAGTGTGCCGCTGTTAGTACATGACACATTCACCGTCATACTGATCACTGGAAATTTCCTTTGTGCTGAAAACATGTTCATTCATTCGTTCAGATACATCATAATGGTTGTTTGTTGACTGACTCGTCCTCGGTGAGTCATTTATAACTAAGTCGACCATCAACTGTACTAGTAGGTGCTGCTGTCAAACTGAAACATCCCGTTTTTCCACTCAGCTTGTTTGTCTGCATGAATGTTTTCAAAAAGATTTCCGAAGCGACAGGTAGATTTTTTTCAGTTGCTCCTCTGACATGCACTCATAGGAATTTAGATTTAACTCATAAAAGTGCAGCGTGTTATTTGTTCGACGGGCAGGCTGTAATATTGGAAATGAAATTGCAGTTTTGCTGCCTGTTCACTCAGTCAGTGGGTCACTGGTTCCAACATTTAAACCAGATCATATCAGATAAGATACAGTAGTGTAATACAACAGCCTCTCAAAAAAAAAAAAAAAAAAAGAAAAACTGCATAGACGGAAAATCATATGCCAGCTGGAACCATTTCAGTGTGACATCCAACGTGCCACAGTGAGTCAAATGAAATGAGAAGTCAGGGGCTCCTCTCACACATGCGCTGCACCCCTGAACCTAACGAGATGTGAACCACCGTCATTGTCCGAAAGATTGTGTGAGAAAACTGAACCAGTGGACCGTCCTGAGCAAGAGGTTTTTTTTCCTGTGCCCAGTATCCCCAGTATATAAGTATACAATTAGGCTATTATTACATCCATCCAAAAGTATTTTATTATTATTACTACGATTACTATTATTTTTTTTCTTTTAACGTTTTTGAATCAAGGAGGTGGTACAGCTGTGACTGATTATTACTGTAATATTGTCAAAGAACAAGTCTGTACTAAGGAATAAAGGTCCAGACAAAGACATTAGATTAAACACCCCTGGCCCTTTCTATCATCATTTAAGGTATAATAATAATTTAACAATGGGAAACAACACTGCAGCAAATGACAAGGTGTATGTGAAGTACTCCTCACACACCTCTTGTGAGGCCACACATTCGTAGTGTTCCACAGTATTTTTCAAAGCCTATTTTGAAATCACTTGCACACAAAATGTAATATTTTCCATCCTGCTCAACCAGTGCAAATAAATCATTAAATATTAAAGCACCCATCTCTTTTCTTTGTGTGCAGGCTGTCAGTGTCCCATATATACCTGCCAATTTACAATTCTAAATAAATGAAATAACTAAATGTTCCTCGGTATGCAACGGGCATAAAAGCTGATTAATCAGAATAACAATAATAAAAACATTTAATTTCAATTTCCCTCAATTTACACAGCCTCACTGCCGTTTGTGGAACTTCAGCATATGTGACTGAGGTGTCACTGAGTCAACAATTTTTATGAACAGGTGATTTTTGGATCAGACGGCTGCAGGGCCCATTTCACTAGAACCAGGATTCATATACAGGACATATTTGCAACTTTACTGAATACAACCTGGACCTCTCTTCCAACACACCAGCAGGATAAGCTGTAAGATTTAAGCCACTGCATTCGACCATGATGCAGAGAGGTGGCAGGGCGCCATGGTGAAAGCAACACCGCCCCTCAACTGGAGGCGCCAGCTAAAGCGTCTGCGTTTGGGAGCCTTTCACCCCTGCTTAGCGATCCTTAAGCAAGACACTGATCCATGGCAGCTTCATGGTCGCTGCCCCTCTGTGCAACATGTCAATCAAAAGACAATTTGCTTTTGTACCAAACAAGCGAAAATAATTAAAATGCATCATGCTTTGACAGGCGAACACGCGCCACACTGTGAGGTAATCATTAGCAAATGCAATTATGGTGGAATTTAACGTGGCGCTAATCAACATCACTAACGTTACCTGCCAGCTACCTGCAAAGCTAATTGGACGTGTTTTTACCTAGCAACCAGCTGTGGTATTTGCAGATGAAGCACTGTTGACATTGTATTTGACAAACAAATGTAAAGAGAGCATCAGCTCCTCCCCCGCTGGTGACCTCCTGGATTCAACCTCGTCTTTTCCCGCTAGTCATTACACAGATGACAGAGGTGAACAAAAACTGGATTCCAGCGTATCCCAGTATGCAGCACAGGAGACCTTTCCAGAAACAGCTAAACAGCTAAACAGTTTATTTTTTTCTTCCCTGCCTGGACACAGCTTTTTAGAGCCTGTCAAGTGCGCTGGTGGAAGTAAAATGAGTTCTGGCGAGGCGAGGCGTGGAAAGATGGAGAGGAGGAGGAGACGGGATGTATTGTGGAAGAGCAAGCTTGATTGAGCCAAAGGTTTATTCCACTCCCTTTTGAAAGCGAGATTGAAAGCATGTGCTATCTTCTGATCTTCCTTAATCTCTGCGCAACAGATGCCAGACCCTCACTCAAAATGGCCGCAGCGCTCCGACGACGCTGTGACAGGAGTGATTGACAATGATTCCAGATTACTGTGTGAGGCAGAACACAATTAAACACGGCATAAAAGAGCGTTCTCCTGAGCTCAGATAAAGCGACGAAACGTACTGAGTAGATCCGACTTGATTAGTCTCAATGTACAGCTGCACTCAAACGATAATCATCATCTACTGAATTCACCAGACAACCGGTGATTAGTGAATTCAGATGGACTATCGTGGACTAATTGCGACATAGTGAGGTGTGTATTCTAAGAGTTTATGATGTGTGTGTGTTTTTTTTTTATTTCATATTTGTTATGCGAAACTGCTGGTTCTATTACTAAGATGTCAAACACTGATCTAATCTGAATTCAGTTTGCGAGGTCACACAATTCCTGTGTCATGGAAGTGTTTTCATCCAGTTGGACTTTATACAAAGATTCTCTCATTTGACCTGTCATGGAACATGATTCTGCATGCGCTGTGTGGAGGAGGTCAGGGTCAATACTTTGAAGACATCTAAGGAATTTTTTCGATGCTGGCTGCTCACGTTGACCTTCAGTGAGAGACGGGGCTCAGACTGTCGAATTCACGGAGGGTGACTCAGAATAATCTGTTCACTTTGCTAGAAGTCATCAAGCAGTCAGCTCCTCATCTGCATGATCCAGAATTAATTATTCATGAGGCTTTTTTCCAACAGTGAAAGGGGAGCACATCTCCTTTTTGTTAGATGACACCAGGACAAGGGCCCAACATGAGCATACAACAGCAGCCTGAGTGGTATTTTCATGGTATGAATGTGTTATATGTTGTGCATTTTGTTGCACACAGGTCACTGGAAGTCAAAATACCACCCCCACTCCCTCTACCACATGCACACGCCCCAAGTACAAATACATAAGAATGAAACTCGCTTTGATAATGTGTCACGTTTTTGTTGAACAACTTAATATACGCTATCACACCACTGTGTGCACTGTAGAAGCAGTGTGTGTGTGTGTATGTGTGTCAGCGGAGTGGACATAATCTGTTTACAAAGTCACATTCCAGGGCCGCGTCTCCCTTGATGTTAAATTTCCATCTTATTCACTGGCAACGCAGTGTTTACAGTTCTTGGATAACATATAATAAGATGTGCATTCCGTGAGAGAGACCTTGTCATCTTGAAAACGTATTATTATAGAAGAACATGAATGCCTTGTAATGTACGCTGCCACGCAGCACAATACACGGGAACAATCGGTCAGCTGTTATCGGTGCCAAACATGGGATAATGCTAAAGCAAGCTGAGCACTTGAATGATAATACATGCAGGGAAAAATAACAGTATTTTGCTAAATAACGGACCTTTTTAACATAATGCCATTACGTGAGTGGAGAGGTTGAGTCAGGCTACAATTAGCAAAAGGAAAATAATCCATTTCTGTCCACCAGTTTTGTCTACCCGCAGTCTGTGTGTTTCATTGCTACATATGAGTAAAACGCTCCAGCTCCTCCTGGGTAAATTCAGACCACTGTTGGGACACAGAAAGCTCATCCTAATCACATGCTCGACCCGTCTCAGCCGACTCCGTTCAATGGGAACAAGCTTCCCTGCCGATGTCTGAGTCCAGCCCTCCTGGATTCCGGACGATTCTATTCCACAACCTCATTCTTTTGGTCGCTACCCAAAGCTTGTGACCGTATGTGCGGCTTGTAACGTAAATTGACTGGAAAATTGGGAGCTTCGCCTGGCAGTTCAACTGCATCCTCACCACCGCGGACCTGTGCAGCCCTCCCATTACTGCTGACGCCGCGCCAATGCAGGCCAAGTCACGTTCCTAGACCAGGATAACTGGCTACTGTCGGTATCACACAATCAAAACACAAACCAAAGGGAATCCACGTTCACGATTCATTGGAATCCCCTTAAAAAAAACAGAAAAAAGGCCTTTAAGGGAGGTTTTAAATGTGGAGATTGAAGAATTACTGCTAGCATTCACACTGGGGTATGGAGAAAGACGCCCGAGGTGGGATTAGCTCCGCCTTCTATTCCAGATGTAAGATGATGTTCTGGCTGCGTCGTCCCTTCGCCCTCCTCACTGAAATATCTTCATGAGCTTGTTACATATTTAGTCGACTTGTTTTACTTTTGATCTTTGTCTTGTCTGCCTCTTTGACATTAACGTCGTCTAACGAGTAAAATTCATGTTTGTGTGTGTGTGCGTGCGTGTGTGTGAAGACAATCTGCAGATAACGGAGCCTCACATAGATGTAATTTTAATGAGCTCTTGATTATTCATTTGTGTTTATTTCTGCTCGCAGCTGTGATAAGAAGTCGATGAAATCTTATGAATTCTGTTTGAAATCACGGTTCGACTTTGCCAGCCGTTTGTGGGGTTTACAGAGCTGATGAGAGGCAGATTTTAGCTGGAACATCCATCTGTAATGTGTCTCTCTCAGTTTACCAGCTGGCAGAGCTGAAGTGAAATATTTGCCCGGATAAACTCAATTCCATTTCCATGGGAAAAAATATACAGAAATCCACATTCCGTTTGTAGCTAGTAAGTTCATAAGTGGAGGATGATGACTCGAGGGATTCACAGAGATGGTTTATTAGGTTTATTATTAGTCTTAGCAGTTATCGTTACACACTGGTCTGGTCATACTTGACTCCTGTTTGTACGGTGCTGCTGGCCCCAGAAACGATAGCTCATTGTTGAACAGATTGCAATATAAAGGACATTTCTCAGGGCTGAAGGGCTGCAACGACTGTATATAGACTTGAAATCACTATTAAGTCCTCAGGATTTCCAATAAATTGTCTCAAGTACCCCTCAGTCAATCCTGAGTGTTGGGACAAAGAGCAATATATCTATATATATTTTACACTGGTTCTGCAATGAGGGTATGAGCCACCAGCTCTTCACAGGATCAACTTGAAAATTCCACTGCACACTGATGAATAACTGAACAGAGGGTTCTTAGATCTTCTGACCCAGTCAAAAACCTTGAAGAAGTTGGATCGTTGAACTACATCCTTCCAATCCAAGCTAAGACCTGTGAAACATTAACTTGTATTATTGTCTTATTTTTGTGTCCTGTTCATCACATTTAACCTGCTTGTTGCTATTGGTTTTCTTTGCACCGTGAAAATGGTCTTCGGGACAACTTGGATATCGAATATGAATAAAATCTGCTCGCCTGCGTTTAAAATCGGTCAAGTAAAAAGTCACTCTCTCTCTCTCTCCCTCCCTCCAGTCACATGCATGCACACAGACACACGTGCACAACATAATCTATAATTTAGTGCCGGAGTGTGATGAAACGAAATACATATAGACAGCGGAGAATAAGTTCACCCATCCAGCATCTTAGAGCTCAGCTCGATCAAAGCATCGCAGGTCAGAAGGTTAGATATGCAGCAATCAAAGGTGGTGTGACGAGAGGGCACCCAGAGGCCCCTCTGGGTCCTTCCAGAACCCACCGTCACAGACCCCTTCATGCTTCTACAGTGTGTTAAGACTGGCTGAGTGGTTATAGATGTGTAAGGTGCTTTTTTATTACAGCACACGTGTGACGGATAGCTCCTATAAGCTATAAGGGGCTAGTTTGCCTTCAAAGACATCCCAAGGACAATCACAATAGACCTCCCTGGGACTCAGCATGTGCTCGGCTCTGTTGAATATAAAGGACATGCACATGTATCATGAGTTCTGACATGTATTTATTTGTAACCATTGTGAAAGGCCCTTTTAGCAGCATTGCCCCACAGGAATCATGCTAATGATTCTGTTCAGGCAGTAAATTCAAATGTAATTTGACTTGAAAGTTGATGTCATGATTAGGACTCATGGAGGTTAGAAGCATTTCTCAGGAAGAGAACAACCACAGATTAGCAACATTCAGAAAATAAGCCCCTGCTCATGGGGGCGGTGATGTAGGTAGCTGGGTTTTATGCCTTTGTGACTATGGCTGATGTGGCCAGAGGCGTTACTTTGGTCTCACTCTTGTGAACATGTTATCATAGAAGTGCCTGGAGGGAAACTCTTCAAATATGGAGCAACCTTTTATTTGCCCTTTAAAACATACTGATGAAATTTGTTGGTCCGAAGTTTTCTGCGACCTCATGAAAATTGAACTTAACAATTCATACGCTGATTGTGAGCTCCGAGCTCCCAATAAATGTTAAATGGTAAAAATGATGAAATGACAACATTTGATTTAAAAGGACAAAGGTCAGCTTTACTCTTACATCATATTATTCTGATCATTAGTCATCGCCAAAGGGTACTTTGAATTAATTGCTTTAAAGTCTTCACCGCATATGTTCTAGAGTGTGGATGTAAACTGGTCGGTGGAGGTAACAAGCCTGAATGTGTAATTGCTCCTAATTATTAACCTCCAGCAGGCAGAGATGGTTAAACATTTTGTTCCCATTCCCGATGGGCTAATGAACTGTTTCTGCTCTGGATGCGAGGACCCTGAAGGGCTGCGTTTTGTTATAGTGACCTCTTAGGATGCCGTCTCTCCAGGCTAAGCGGAAGGAGTCAATATAGTGTAATCAGAAAGTGTCATGTCCTCCATTTGCCTGTGGACAAGCCTAAATGAATGTTGAGTGTGGTTGGCCATGGTTGGTGGCGGCATCATTCGTCACTGGAGCACAGTGTGGGCAGCGGGTCTGAAGCCTTTTCTCTCCAGGGGCAGTGACTTGGGTTTTAATAAAAAGCTTCTCCGTGTTAAGGGACTGCAGGGGACTGGCCAATCAGGATCGAGAGAGTCAATGCATCAGCCCTTTGTCATCACATGCACGCTGGAGGTTTTGTCATCACTGTCAGCTGGCGGAATAATTGCATCACTGTCAGCGGTTACCTCAAGCTGCGTTGTGTTAATGCTAAAGAAGATGAATGTCAGGAGATAATAGCTGCTTACTGATGCAAATGAATTTAAGGAATTTCAATTTGCACTTAATCAGCGGAATTTCTGACTTCATAAGTTTTCTCAAAATACAACAGAGGTCTTGTTTGCAATTATTCACATGAAAATGTCCTGATTCTATTTCATTTTATATTGATTTTGGAGTTTTCTGGGCAGTGAAATCCATCAAAAGAAAAGGCAATGGAACACAAAGCCATATATCCTTTGTTGTAGGAAAGGATACAAGCAGATCTGCCTTTTATTATATCCCTTGATCTTCAGATTGGACTGTAAGACCATGTGCTTTACAGTAGTTCATGATTTCACATGCACCACATTCAGATTTTTGTTAAGTGTTTAATTTGTTCTCCTTAAACCCTAACCGTAATCTCCTTGGCGTGTCAAAAATTCTTACACCAACATGAATAGTAGGTGGGTTTTCAAACGAAGAGGAAGAAAGAAAGCGCTAGAGAGGAAATGTAAGAACAGTGGAGGCAAGAAAAAAGGTAGATTTCCCCCCAAGTCTTCAACCCGTGACGCTTCCTTAATTGAATTAAAAAAGGCAGTAGACCAGGTTTGCCCTGGGAAGTAAACCTCACCCAGTTTTCTATAGAAACAGCAATTTTTAAATTGTTTCCACCATGTTTCAGAGGGTATTTTTAACTAATAACGGTACATGATGTTACTACAATGGCCATTTCAACCAAGACTGAAAGACTGAAAAAAACAAATTTGAGAGAAGAGGACATACGTTAAAACAAGAGGAAACGCTGTTTGCATGTAAATTAAACATGAGAAAACAAAACTGCAGGGAACCACAGTAGGAATAAAAATGGTTATTGAACTGCAAGAGAAAAATACCCGTGTGTCTGGTATATTACATTACCTCTGTGAAAGCCCTACTAGTGCACTTTTTCAGCTGAGGCTGTAATGCCAGCGCTCCGTGGTGGGAGGATCTGAGGGCCGCAGCAGTGCTGCAGGAGATTGGTGTTGGCTGTGGGGGAGTGAAGACAAACTAGAATTTTAGAGTTTGGAACACGAGCAAAAGAAATGAGGATTGTTGTAGTGTGCAGTTTTATAACATTTGAACAACAAATCGATTTTGATTTACAGCCGGGATGATGCTGATGGAACAAGAGACACAACGGGTCTGATTCTGGACATAATCCCTGCCTGGAAGGTGTTGTGTTTCACAACAGAGCTGATCTGTTTGTCAAAGCTCTGAGTGCAAATATCAGCCCAAGGTTTTTATCATGTGGCCTGACATTGGCGGAGAGCAGAACACCCAACAACCTTCTCAAAAAACCTTGTTTGTCAACACTGAAAGAACTACAACTGCAGAATTGTCATGATTTGGCACCCGATCCCAGGTAACCGGATGAAGTTGGAAGGGTTGCTGGTGAACTGAATTCAAACATTTTGGAACTTGTGAAATTTGTATTACTCCTTTCAGGATTAAAAAAATCTTTTCTCTAAACCTGCTGTCTGGAACAGGCCCGAGGAGAAGTAGTGTTTCATCCAACTTGCCGTGTGCCGTCAGCAGTGCTTACCAAAACCAATTTTTAGCAATTTAAATTTCACAAAACTCACAGAAAACAATAAGTTGTGCTGATTGAGTCCTCCTGGCTAGCTCGCTAGCTTTTCTTTTATAAATATATGTGATTTCCGACAGACAAAACTCGCACAAATTAACGCAATGAAAAATAAAAGCCAAAACAAGGTTTCTCTGGATCAGTTTTCTTCAGGGAAGAAGCTCGCCACTCAGATTTCACTGCCTGTAGTCATGGTTTTGTCCATATAACAAGACATTTTTATTTGATGGGAATAAACCTGACTAACATGGTGCATGCGTATGTTGGTAAGGAGTCATGTCTGTGCAATGACTGGGGCGTCCTCGCTGATATAACCTTTGCTGATAACTGCCCTATAAATTATGTATGACATATTTATGTACAGTAATGCCACGGCAATCTTCATATGACTTTATGTAGCATACAATCATCATACAGCAGGAAATGTTTGTTTCCTGTTCCAGTTGTGACTCAAGCTTAGCAGAAATATGCAGCGCGTTCAGATGTAATTGCTTGAAATGAAAAGCTGCCAAGTGCCAGGTCCTTAAAATCAGTGTGGCATGATTAGAACGAGGGGGAGGAATCTTCTGAACGCAGCTGGAGTCCCTGGGTGTGTGGCACCATGTGGCTGCCGCGCTCATGTGTGTAGGTTGTGTTGTTTTGGGGGTAATATTTGCACGTTTGTAAAATATCGCAGATTATTATTGAAGGTGGGATGACAAATTTGAAATGAGCCCCGAGGAGTAAGATGAGGAGGAGGATTAGTGGGTAAAAGCCACATCCTGCAGGTCTTAATCTCATTCTGACGTGACGTACGGCGGCAGTAGCAGGGAATGGTGACCGTGAGCGTAAGGCTGGCAGAGAGGAAAAAAAAATGTCTACAAGTCAGGATTCAGTCTGTATACAAGCTGAACACAAACTCTGGAATATGCTTTCATGAATGATCTTAAGACACAAATTGAAAGCACTATGACTACTTGTTGCACTTGGAACGGCACAAATGGCTTGCCTGCAGGAAAAGCCTCAACCCAAGAGTGGGCCACTCAGCATGTTCAGATCCTGCGAAGGAAGTACGCCCCCACCCCCCCGTCCAATGCAGCTCAAGCTTCTTGCCAAAATGTCCAATGGCAATTCTTACAAAAAGCATCTCCTGAACATTCATTGGACATGCTACACAGATACACACATGAAAACTGTAACCATAGTAACACCTCCAGTGCAGAGACCAGTGAGTGCAAGGCAACAGGCTGATGATGGGATGATGGTGTCATTAATATAGGGGCATGATGGTTAGATAGAATATATATATATACACACTGTAATATGATTATATATAATATGTAATAATAATTGATATATTTTCCAAATACAATTATGGATATAGAAAGAGAAGAGTTACAACATAAGGGACATGACACTGACCTTGGAATAATATACATAGATATGTACATATATGACAGAAAATGAGACCCCAAACTGTTGAAATAGCACCTGAACATTTGAATTAAACACTTTTATACTGTACAATATTATTTTCAGCAAAGTGCACCTTAGGATTTGTGAGTGGCACATTTTAGAACCACTAGAACCACGTCAGTAATGAGAAGTAATTGAGTCTATTAATAACAATTAGTTCTTGACTGAGTGTAAATATTGGCAGTTATTTAGCGACTTCAGCCTCCCTTCACATGTTCGTGTGAACACTTGTTTTACCAACAAGCAGAAACTCACTTTTCCAATGAAGGTGAAAAAAATAAAATAAAATTGCATAGCGCTTTGCAGTTAATGCAAGGTGAAAATTTTCCACAGTTTGCAGGCAACACATGGAGGCTGTGTCATAAATTGTTCAGATGGCTCAAGGCTTGTAAATTAGGGAGTAGACTCATTACCTGCTTTCTACAGGAGTCCAGATAGTGCCTGGAGCACGAGTCGTAAACACCATTACCGCAACACTGCAATGGACCTGTGCAATCTGTCTACCTTCTATCGCTGTCCTGTCTGTTAGGATTTTTTCTTTCTTTCTTTATCTTGTTTTTCTGGCCTCATTCATAAAACTTTCCTCCAGTGCTCAGGTGTCTCTTCTAAAGACCTCATAAACAACCCGTTTTGCATGAGATATTTTCTTTGTGGACAATTTTGTGCACTATTGCCTTCACAAAAGCGCACACAATATGTAAAATTATAGTAAGATAGCAATTGATGGAAATCACAGATGTCAACCACACAGCAAGGAGGCGAGGAAATCTCCCTGTGCAATGTGATGACTGGGAATCACTAGAGGAGCAGACTGTCGAGAGTATACTTCCACCAAAAATCTATTTTTATGCCATGCTACACAAATCTGACCCAGAATTTCATGTCTTGTTCTTTGGCCCGTGTTTCACCTTCCCACCAAGTTGTCGTGATCCATTTCTCCATAATCCTGCTGACACATCCAGAAGCCGATGAAACAAACAAACTAGACATGGGTGAAAGCATAACCTCCCTGGCAAGTGCAGTAAAAAAAAAAAAAAAAAAGTATATATCCACCACCACCCCATCAAACACATCGGTGATGGGTCTTAAGAGAGTTGTGCTCTCATCCGTATCACCTGTGTTCAATGTGGAATGTGTTTCTGAGTCGTTATGCAAATCTGAAGGCTGTCAAAAGGGCCAATGTAAATGGGGTATTATTATGCATCACGCAAGATGGTATAAGGGTTGGAGAGGGCTTTGTTTAAATGCAGAGCACGCAAGTATTACCATTACAAGATCTCGTTACCTGTCTCATAAGCTCTAACACACTGATAACACACTTGGCATGCAGCGCAGAAATCTAAATCCAGTATAATCCAGCCAGAGAAGCAGCTATTTTTGAGTTTCAGTGGGCTCAACTTGCAATAGTTACTGTGTTTTTACGTGTGTGGCTGAGAATCTCTCACTGTGCTCGGCTACTTTTGGAATAAAACATTTCTTGACTCACTGACGTCTGTTGCTAGAAGGTGAGTGATGGATGTGGCTGCACGTGAGAGTCCTGTTTAATTCCACAATGAATGGAGGACAGGTCATCGCCATATTTGTCAGACTCCATTGTAACATGATCCTAGAACCTATAACTAGTGCAGGACTGGCCACCACCTGGCTGACGGTTGTACAGTCATCATCAGGAAGTTAATAGTCGTTATTTTGAATTAATTCCCCGTTCTTTTAGCTGTCAGACTGACAGAGCCTTGGTGATCAGACATATGTATGCTTAGCAGTACTCCAGAGATGATATTCAGCTGCTCATAGAAGGCCAGACAGTTTGACAGCTTTTCAGAATACCATAATCAGCTTTGGACATTACCCTGTAGGGTTTTGTAATGAAGCTCATCATCGGTTACAAAGTGATTGAAAGCCTACATTGGCACTTTGATCACCCACCAATTACACAAACTGAGTATATATGAGAATTATTCTAAAGCAAAGTAGCCCACTCTGCATCCCCATTTCCTTTTCATTTCCAAACAACCCTTTGCCTAAGCTTTGGAATGTTCTAGAAAGGTTTTGGACTTGAGGACAAAAAGCACACTCCATATTGACATGTAGAAGAACTTTTATGCAAACACAAACCGAAATGTATCCTCTGCTTTTAACCCATCCTAGCATCATACTACATGTACACACACACACACACACACACGCACACGCAAGCTAGGAGCAGTGGGCTGCCATGTCCAGCGCCCAGGACATGGCAGATGTACGTTACAATTTGAATTCAATTCAAACATATATTTTTTATATAAAGAATGAAGAAACTAGTGTTCCATAGCGCTCACTGCAATAGGACAAAAAAAAGAACTGCTAACATGAGATGCAGGGTTTGTCATCCCATTTCCTCTTCCAAAACTGGGTGGGAGATTCAATAAAATAACTGTCTGATGTTGTGGTGAGAAAGTGGTATTACAGGCCAGCTGGCTCACATCATCACACATCAGCCCTTTATGTGTTATTTCCTAAAACACAGTGTTCTGCTGAGGATCTAATTCATTTCCAGCCACAGCACTGAATACGAATGAATGAAGGATTCAGATTGTTAACTTGACATTTTAAAAATGTGAAAATATACATAAAAATCAAATTCAAATTTCGGCGCATTAATCATTTCCAGTCAATGACTCGCCGATACTCACAGGTCATTCATGGAAAAGATGAGGATTGACTTGCTCGGCATGCATACAAAACAACAAAGTGTGCACACCCACATATTAATCTTCCTCTGAAATGAAACTGGCACACAACAGATTCTTTATTTATAAGGCTGCAGGGCTCTGGAGCAGAATACGGCTTCATTAACAGGCTACTTTTTTGGCTTTAATCAGTTCAGGCTCCGTCAGACATCCTTGGGAGCGGTCTCCTCTCCTATCTACAGTTCTGTTGAAGGGCACTAATTCTGTCAGTATAAAGAATAAATGAACAGCTCAAAAAGTGCGATTGCTTTGGGTTGTACAAAAATGTATATAGTCCAAACTATTCTCAACAAATAAGTTCATTTCACGCTCCACTTAGCTTGTACGTGCTCAGAGTTGATTGTGCATATGGAGATGTGTTCTTTCAACAAAAACACCAATTAAAGACTTGATTTTTTTTTTTTATTTGTCCTGCATCTTGTGGTAATTTCAAAATCAAAATCATCCAGAGAAAAACTGTCAACAAAAGGGTGCGAGGTGCCACGTCCTGTGAATGAGATGACGTGACGGTAGTTTCATCAGCTGCAGGTACGCGTTAGACAGATGAGCATCGCTACAGATCAAAAGAGCATCAAATGTAACAGTATTTTCTGCAGCTCACATCGTGCGCAACAGTGCGTTGATGTGTTTTTCATCATCATCTCTGTGATACCGCGAACAATTCTCATGACAGCAGGTGTAATCATCAGCAATTGAGCTCACATGGTTTTTGATTATTTGTAGCAGCTCACATGCAAAGTAGCACACTCGAGGGTTATTGTGAGGCAAAAGAAAGCCAGCGCAGTCGGAACGGGTGTCTCATAACAGCTGAGACAAGGTTGCACATGTCCGAATATCGGAGGGAATTAATCTCGTCGGTCAGATGCTACCAGTGGTCACGTTAGCTTTTTTGACTCGTGGCTGTCTCCAGCTTGAGCCAGGGCAGTAATCCTGATTGTCTCTTCAGTGATCTCATGCAGCCTGATGGGACTTTATTTTCTGTCTTATGTGAAGATGAACAGCCACAGCCTCATATAACCAGGGAACCCTGTGCCAATGGCTTTTTAGCATTCTTTTTCAACCGCCATTTTTCATTTCATTTAAAAAAACTGCTGAACATCCTTTTATGGGGAAACTTGGGAATGAATTTAGTTCTTTAATTCTAAACTGCATCTCCTCTTCTCGATCCCCGAGCTGCCTTTTATGCTCAACGCTTTCACACAATCTTCTGCAGTTGGTCACCGAACAGCTTCGGCGAAGCAGCTGGGGGTTAAACGGTTCGTAAAGGGCCCCTGAACATCAGATGGGATCAGGAGACAGTAAAATGTTTCTCTGCTAATCTCATTCTGTTTCAGTGCAGAGTGTACGATCGTCGCTATGGACGACATGAGCAACTTTTTCTTGGTGGACAGTTTCAAATAGGCACAAATAAATAAATGACGATTGAGCAGACAGAATTAAGTAAATACATCTCAAGGATAATACCACATGTATCACAAAATTGAATAAAATGTGACATATTATTATTGTTGAAACTGTGCAGTTAATTAGTACGATATTGTGGCAAAGAAATAGAAAAAGGTTAGATTTAAGTTGTAGATATTAATACCAATAACAGAAGCTGGCAGAGGGCAGCGGTCAATGGACACAGTCAGGGAGAAATGTGAACATGGAGCACTGCAAAACGAAATCTTTATCTTTGGTGGAAGACGAACGAGGGCCAAAATTTCAACCTGGCTCACAGCTGCCAGGGTAAAGTGGCCCTCTCCTCACAGAGGGACGGTAATCACAGTGACAGACAGCTTTTCCCTTTTCCCTTCCCTCTCTCTTTCTGCCTTGTTGTTGTAGTGTGTATCGGTCTACCTCTCATTCCCTTTTCTCACGCTTTTCTTCACATCAAAAAGAAAACTAAGTCCATGTGGTGAGAAATCAAATTGCACTGAACGACTACAACAGACACATCGGACTGCAGTTATGATAGGTA
This sequence comes from Aeoliscus strigatus, assembly GCA_901007665.1. Lineage (NCBI taxonomy): Eukaryota > Metazoa > Chordata > Actinopteri > Syngnathiformes > Centriscidae > Aeoliscus > Aeoliscus strigatus. The sequence goes on from CAAKHB010005383.1 coordinate 268,002, forward strand.
TTAATACACTGATGTCAGCTGCATTATAAAGTGCATTCTAGTGTCTGGACATTATCGGATTTCCGGAGTGGGAGTACAGATGTGTGTTTGACATCCTGTTGTGATTAGATTTATCGGTTAAAATAACGCGGATAAATATATCTGTGGAAGTTGTGGGAACTGCGGCATGACAGAGAATGACGGTGCAGGGTTACGGTTGTAATCCCGTGATTACTGAGTGCACAACATTACACAGAGCATCTGCATGGGCTGCCAGCAGAGGGGCAACAATGAGAGCAATGGCTGGTGAAAATAATGTCACTTTAAAACCCCTGGCCAGCGGTTCAACATCCACGACTACAGAGATGTGCCTTCACTGTTATACAGCCGGGATTACAACATCTGTTGTTGTCGAAAAAAAAAAAAAGCCCAGATCACATTGGTTTTCCCTCACGAGTCTCATTCTTTTTGTCAGCCTGCACTCGGCAGCAGCTCTGTGCAGATGGATTTCTGTGTGGCCGCGTCTTATTGAGGCACAATAATCCTCGCAATTCTTCCCGAGTTCCACTCATTATTTGCTCTGAGAAGTGGCCAAAAAGGACAGCGAGCTACTGTTTCAACCACATATTATTTGTCCTGTAATGATAGCTAGGAGATGGCAGTTGAGACTTCTTCATCCCGTTTCACCTTAACCCCCGGTGCAGGATTTCTGTGCCGCAACTTTAATGATGTGATAGAAAAGACACGCCGAGTCGACTGGGGCCAAAGAATAAAATGTATTCAAAAATAAATATATATGTATAAAGAAAAGACTGACGGTTTGATCTGCACCATACCGGGCTGTGTTGTGCTTCTATGCTGTTTACTTTTGTGCTGCTTCTCTCCCAGATGTTGCCTTTAAGGAGGCATTTTTTGGTGCGATTGTTTGCCGCATCTTCACAAGGAGGGTGTCAAGGGAGGAAGCAGAAGAAAAAAGCAAATACTTCCAGCACAGTGGTACCTCTCAGACATGGCTGTTTTATCATGGTTAGGCAGAGGAAGTGGTGGGAAGCATCAGAGAAGGGTGTTTGTTCTTTTGCCCTGATTTCATTATGTGAGATGGACGTTTGATCGTAGTTATTACAGGACTGATGTGTGAAAAAGGGATGGTATTAAAAATACATGGGAATAGGAATTTCAACAGACGGATAGAGCTGATGCATAAACGATTACATCAGGATATTCGACCTGACACATTGAGTCGGATTTATGAATATATAGAATCCCCTGCTGATGGGATTTAACATTAACTAAGGTATTTTGGCTTCTAACAGCACTGCTTTGAGTGCAGTGATGGTTTCTTTAAGGGTGGCCACAATGAGTAAATACTGGATTCAATCAGATTCGTGGGGGGGTGGAACAAAAAAAAAAAAAGCATCATTGCTATTTGTCTGATATTCTTTGCAGTCATTTATATAAAGACACTTTTTACGGTAGATAAACCTGATGCAGTATAATGTGACAGTCCTGCAAACAAATCGGACTGACTTCATTTGTATACTGCCTGCGGGGGATAGCGGTTTCTTTGCCTGTGCGGCCTGGAGGTTAAAGAAAAGCACAACATCATTAAGAGCTCTGTGGACTTTGTGGAAAGAATGCTGTTTACACACAGCAGCGGGCACAGGTGTAAAGAGGAAATAAGTCAACGGAATGAGGTTTCTGGGAGGTGACAGCCCAACTCTGTTCAGCCTCTACTCGCTCACTGCATTTTAATTTGCTGTGTAGTTCATCTCCTTTATGTTTTATTGTTCTCATTTACATGTCTTTCTGTTTATGCTGTCAGGCAGCGCAACAACCCATCAACGCTAAATGTGGGCCGCACTGATGCCGAAGCAGCTGCAGCGTTTATAAAAATGATTTTACAACTGTGATGTCAATATCAAGATAGAGTCATGATAACGGCTCCTCTGTGGTGTTTGTTGAACATGAGCCATCACAAAGACGGGCTAGGCACCTTAAAACTGTCTTCTTAACTTTACGACTGCACAGACCACAGCAGCTTTGTCATTTTTTTCCAAGAAAAAAAAAACAAAACCAAAAACAAATGCCCCGTTTCCAGGCGACGTATTAGTCTGGATGGAGGGTGAAGGAGAGAGATAAGACTTCGTCTGCAAAGTCCCAGCCTGTCTCTGTCTCTGCATGCAGCAGACCATAACAATTCCACGGCAAAAACAGGGCATGTGTTTGATGAAAAGAGAGAGAAAAAGGACACGGCGCACAGAGGTAGTCACAACAGTCAAATGGTGCCCACGATTGGCAAGAATGCAGGGTGTTAATTTCAAGGAATGACTGGCGATAGTTCATGCTGATTCAAGGCAAAACAAAGGGTGTTTGCCAGTACAAATTGTGATAATGGAGGGCACCGACGCAGCTGGAGGAGAATCAGTTTTGGACAACAGCTCCATTCTTTAAATCTTTGCAAACACGTTCTGGAGAACATTGACTTCAGTGATGGAAATGGGACGGTATGCAGTAGTATCATATCATATCCATCCATCCAGCCATCCTCCTTTCATACCATCTTGCAGCATTTGCAATCTTGTGAACTTTTTACTGATCAAGTCTTTACGTCTTTACTTCCTGTGGAGACTTGGTAAACGTATTTACGACATAAACGACATTTCCACACCACCAAGTGTTTAGTTTCAATACACAAACAAATGCAGCTCAAGTGTCGTTGAAACATCTTCGCCAACTTGTTCTTTACATGAATGAAACTTTAATTTCATACAAAAAAAAGAGGTACTAGGTCATGCTGACCTGCTGAACAAATCCTTCCTAGAAGTTATTCAACACCCCCCCGCCCCCCATCCCAACACCATTGATTGTTTGCCCAGGTACATCCCCCCACAGAAGCCAGTAGAGGGCTCAGCTGCTGGTGGCAGAGGAGGGATTTATGGTAGATACTCCCTCATGAATACAGCCAAACCCCTGTGATTACTGCCTAATCCTCTTGAGTATATCATGTGCATCACGACGACACAGCGAGCCCTTGTGACATCACAGAGGGGACTGACTTCCTTGTCCGTCTTTCTGTATTCCTTATCGTGCCTCGTCTAACCTCTCTCCTCCTCTCGTACTCCCTATCTCTGGTCCCTTTCTCTGTAGTCCCCCTGCCAGCCATTCCCTCAGTCTCCATTGTCTGACGGTTGGGGAGGACGGGGGAGAGGCGGGGAGGAGATCAGTGGGGATTATCACTGTCTGGAGAACACGATGGATTTGTTCGCCATCTCTGTAGTTGGATGTGGTGCCAACCTGCCCTCAACTAATGGGACAGCAGAGCCCTGTCATAGCACAAGTTGATACAAGTCAAAAGCTCTTCGCCAACACAAGTGTCCCTTTGGTGACTCATGGAAGGCCTTTTTATTTAATTTGCAGTCATCTGAGCGATGCATTATGGTAGGCGGGGAATATGAAATACATCTCTTTGGAGATGCAGGGGTAGGTGTCAGGGGGTGCACCAATAACAAATTTAAACCTGAATCCGCTTATTTATAAAAAAAAAAAAAAAAAAAAGACTAAGCCCTTGGCTCGCTTTCTCTCCCATTTTAATCTGCCTTTGCTGTCTGTTTTGTGCCCATCTCCTTGTCATCTTTCACTCTCATTTAGACATTTCAGCTATCTGCTTCACTCAACACTGGAGGTCACAGAAGGTTTGAGGAGGATCTGGCAAAAAAATGCAATGCTGAAGTCAGAATTCTGATTCGCAGAGCGGCCACATCAAGGTCAGAGTGATAATAACCCACTGAAGAGCCCAGGGAAAAATCGGCCTTTGTGTTGCTCTGCATATGTAAATCAAACCTTATTCATACTGTATGACTCGGTAAAAATGCATGTTGAGATGCTCAGAAATGTAGCATGGCACACATCTTTCATTGTATGACACATAATCTCTGGGGAATTTATTCAGACTTTAATTGTTCAAAGAAACATCAGTTGGGGAATTTAGATTTGAATGTAAACTGAGGTTAAACCAGTGAGGTAGAGATACTCCTGTCTTGGTCCCCTATCCCCAGAATGCAAACAGACTCACGTAAACTGAAATCCTTGGACTACTGCGATGTTCTTGTCTGTTTCCAGAAATGTGAAATGACATGTCAGAGTGTGTGTGTGTGTGTGTGTGTGTGTGTGTGTGTGAGACTGCTGATTCACAATGGCTCTGAAGCTCATGTTATGCTCCTGATATCAAATGACATGGATTGTAAATTTGGTTGTCAGGTTCTTTTGTCTCATCTGTTTGTAGCAATTATGGGTAAATGGACTGTGATGACACATTCACACCTGAATATTTCTGCTGTCATCTTCTGGCTTTATTTGTTTGTTTGTTCTAAACTGAAATTTTGCGCAAACCCAAGCTATCATAAAGACTACCAAAGTGACATTGAGCCAGGCGTTGTAGATGTAATGCAAAAATGGTCACACTAACCACATACTTCATACTTTCTTGGGTTTGTGTGGATTGAATAAAATGCAACATTTGATCTGTTGTCAGGACGTTTCTCCTGTTGATGGAGCTGTCATTTTGCTATATTATTTGAAGTATAAATACTCAGCTAGGCTAACTGATGTAGAGGTGTAGTGGTAGAGCTGGAGTTGCCCACCGGGCACCAATAAACACAGCTGAATTTGAATTACTTCGCACTTTTGCCTTCTTGCTAGCATGCTGTAGCACACAGGTGCTGTGACCTGGAGGAGGGGTGATGTTAGCTTTAGCTAGCAGATACAGTACTATATGGTGTAAACCTTGTGTGCTTTGAAATTTGACAAAGATGTCTTCTTTGTGAACTCCTTGGACCTATTTTGTGGTGTGATGAACTTTTTGATTTGTTGAATTTGATCAGAAAGGTTGTTGAGGATTGACAGGTAGAATATGTCTGAAATCGCCAAGTGGACCTCCTCTGCCTTGTGTATTTGTGTCCACTGACAGGAGACAAAAGATGTCTCCCTGCTTGTAAGGCAGAGCTGTATGTAATGACAAAGGCCTGGCGTTTGAGTTGCCAGTCAACTTGTCAGTTAATCACAGCTGTCAGCGAGAGATTCAACCCGTGCTCAGACATCTCATGGCCTCGCAGATGAAAGACATCAACCCGCAATTGACTGGGCCATTTTTTGCCCAGCAATAATCACTAAAGTTTGACAGGACACACGCAAATATGGATGGAGGTGCAGCGGCCTTGCACAAGAAAATCATTACAAAATGTTCAAACACAGCGTATTTCATGCAAGAATCTAATGTCTAAGTCCAGACCATTATCAATATTCATTTGTCCCTGCAGCGTACTCGGAAACAAGCGATTCTTCATGTAATTCTACTTAAAACAACAAAGCAGTCTTGTCCTGGAAATGATCTGTTTGCAGGAGTTTCACAATCTGCCAGCAGGCTGATGCTGCTGTCAATGTTTGACTGTAACATGTAGAAATGTAATTAGGTAACATGTTCACAACCTCATCTTATTAGCTAACAGTAATTAGTGTAATTATATGATAGTTTATTTTCTTCCAAACTGTTGCTAAGCAACTCAAACATTTCTACATAGTAGCCGTCTTAATTATTTAAAGTTAAATGTTTTATTTTGTTTTTTATTTAGCTGGTCGGATGGGACTTCAGAACCTGAGCTGTTCATCCTACAGTGATGGCTTTGCCTGGCAACACAGTTTATTTTCAAGCAAAATACGTTCATGCTTAACCTGCTATCCATGACACCAACAGTGACAAGCACATCATCATCAGCAAACAACAGGTCCTATTAGCAACAGTTCATGTTGACATGGGAGAGTTATTTCTGCTCCAGGACCAAAAAAGCTTTGGAGTTAACCTTCTTTTGCAACAAGAACCAAAAGCTCAGCCTGGTTTTTGGTTCGTGGCATCTATTTCTCTGCACAGTGCGTTGAAAGCTGCTCTGAGATCTAAATTATCTGCGCCACATTCCTCATGCTTATGAAGGTACCAAGCTGCTCTCCTTCTGTTTCCATGTAACAGTAATTAACAGTCATTAAAGGCAGAGTGGTGCACTCACAGATTCCAGGTATACTGAATAACGGCACTCAGATGACTTTGTCAGAATTGTTGTATAATTCCCTGTCTATAATGTGTAAATGTCCGTCTACACACATGCAGGCCATTTCCATGTATATTTCCTAACCATCAGCTCATGAATGCGTAAATGCACAGGCCCTCTTGACCTATACTGTACGTATGCAAAAATTACACACTGAGCTCTGCTAAATGAATGAGCACCAGGTGAATAATGAGGGAAAACACATAAGATAAATGTCGGTTTGGTGGAAAAACCCATTATCAAGGATCAGCATTTGCAATATCAGGGATGGCATTTAGAATAATAGTTATCTGCATCCCAGCAAATTATTTGATTTTTTTTTTTTTGGTACTCACATGGGCGTTCTGCTCCTCCGCTTTTCTTCTCGTATGATACGAAATGTAGGAGTCGGTACTCCAAGAGGGCAAAGCAGCTGATGCATGGAGTACAAGCAGTGGGCAGGCTGAAGAGATGAAAAGGAGAGGATGAGAGTATTTCTTGAGTGCAGTGTAGCTGGACAAAGAACAAAGGGTCAAGGAGAAACATGAGCGTTAACAAGAAATGCCTAGACTGTACTGTGTTATTTCCAAGTGTGTAGTGTATATTGAAAGCTCATTATTAAATTGCTGAACTTAAACTGACATTTATTTATTGTACGGGCGGCTTGTTTTACATAAATATGAGAAGCCTAAAAAGCTACAAATAAAATTCAGTTATGTGCAGAAAGCAGCATTTCATTTTTGTGGGTATAATAACACGACAACTACGAATACAAAGAACAACAAAAGGCACACAGCATTACAGCAACTGTCACATAACAGTTGTCTGATTTGACCTGATCAGGAGAGGATGCCATTTACAGTAAACCAGTTATAAATGAATGAATGAATGAATGAATGAATAAATAAATAGCATGAACAAAATCACAAACCGGGGCTAGCTCTGAAGTCAGATTCTAACTGAAAAAATGGGGTTAGAATAACAAATGCAAGAAGGAGCACATGCCACAACCACTCACATCGACGATGACAGAATCAGCACAAACCCAAACTGACACATTACTGAAAGTATCAGGGGAAATACAGTGAAGGTTTCCACATCCATCAGAGCTCTGCTGCTCTTGGGGCTCTGAAGAAATGACTCTTCTGTGTGTCCCC
>CAAKHB010005383.1:294173-320154 GCA_901007665.1 Aeoliscus strigatus
CTTTGGAGAAGGGCAAAAACAGGTTTTTTATTCTTAACGGGATTTCACTGATCCACCATCAGGACCAGCACAGCCAGTCCCATCGAATTCGCAGTGCCAGTCCGGCATTTCTGCAGACATGGAGGTACACATCGCTACGTGTTGGATAGCACATCCTAGATAAATGTATTCAGGTCGATGAAAGCCACTCATCTCTACTGTGTGTGTGTGTGTGTGTGTGTGTGTGTGGTGGTGGTGGTAGGGGGGGTGTAACAGGGGAAATCTAGCTAGTTTAAAGAGAAACAAAACTCATTACGGTGACACGAGGCACAGGGTTAGCGTGGATTTGTTTAGTGATCAATTTAGTAATCAGGGTTAATTGTTGTTCAATTGTGAACTCTACACTTTATCATCATTGTAATCCACCAATGAGAGCGAATACTGTTCAGGGGTGTGGTGATAGGGACAAAAGGAACGTGATTGAAGAGCCTGATCAACGTGGTTATGGCTACACAACAAAGATGGCTGCAGCCGATGAAGCGCAGTCGTTTGAATTGTCAACACTTAACGAGTGTCTTTCAAAGACTAACAAAGGATTAATTCCCTTTATCTTTTTCTCTTCATTTCTTTTTTACACTTTAAGACAGCTCAGTTGGACGGTCCAGATCCATTCCCATTCCACCGCCGTCTCTCACGTGGTTTGTCATCGGCATCAGCAAATGCAGCTTCTCACGTTCCATATATTCCGTGTGTCATTTAGATGAAGTAACATACAACAACGTTGACTCCTTTTAATGTACTTAAATCAGCGCGTGTGTGGTATCAAACCTTTTTGCCAGAATGAAACAGACAGATGTTTCTTGTGAAACATCCCTTTCATCCTCTTCGTACGCCACCACGCGGTGTGTAATGACCATTCATGGATGAAGCCGTTCCGGTCACATCACGCTGTCACCTGTCACTAAGCAGCCACCTGTGCCGTCGCCGTCTCCAGCACTGATAACTGACAGGACCCTCATCACGCTTTGATAATCTACATTTCTAGACCGACAATCTACATTTCTTAGATTTTAGAGTGCTCGTTCACCCTCCTCTGATTATGATAACTAATTATTATTATCATTCCTATTATTCTGTAGTCTGGTTTGTTGTCTTGTAGTTCATGTTTTATATCAGATGGAGATTAGTTATTGTATTATATTATATTGTATTCCTCTATCCTCAGATCTTATACAATGCTATTAGATTAGATTGTTATTGTTATGCTATTATGTTTGCGTTGTTGTATTATATATCATGTAATGATTTTTCATATTTCATTACAGCATAACACACATAGCACACGCACACATACACCTCCTCCAAACCTTGACAAACTCCAAAAGTGATTTAAGCAGCTATCTGTTTCATTTGGCTGGTTTTTGTTTTCTTTGTTTTCTTTTTGGTATATTCTTGTCTGCTTGCTTGGTTTTTATCGTCTTGTAGTATTAATAATAATGAATTTATAGTGCATGGTGTGACTTACAGACGGATAGAAATGGGGGTGGATTGTTGTCGATGAGCATTGCTGGAAGAAAAGAGCAATTAATTCATACTCATCTTGCATGATTGCCGGAATATAATCCATTTTTCCGCACATCTGAACATGTCTGCTGATTGAAGTCTTTCAAAATGTGAAGTGGTACTGTGCTTCTTCCCCCGTCAATAGTATCAACAGTTGGTGGGGTTGTAAGGGCTAATCACGTCTTCTCTTCGGTAAGCCGAAGTCTCCATCTCCTTCTCAATCAATATTTAGACTGGCTTCTCTAATCCCCGTCCCTTTTGCTGTTGCCTACTGTTTGTGTAAAATCAATGAAATCTGCCGCCTTCTACTATTATCTGGCCTGGTTTGACCACCAAAAAAGGACAAAAAACGGGTATATCAGTGGATGGGGAGCCCCCACCCCTCCGATCCCACCCCTCCGTAGCTCTATATGCCAAAAGAGCTGCCCAGGGAGCAGACAGGCAAACTCGCTGACTGCCAATCTGTGGATGCGGGAGCCGTTCGCTCATGCATATTAAACCCACACCACCTGCTCGTCGTACATCACACCGCGCATTCTTGGTTCTTGGAATTTTAATCAAGTGCGCTGACAGGAAGCCACTCTCGTGGTCCACGTAGGAGAACCATTCAGCTTCTCTCCTCCAGCTCCCTTTTATGCATGTTGATGCTGCGTTTCCAACAACATCCGGGGGGTTCCCTGGAGAAAGAGGGAGAGTGGCAGGGATAGAGTGGACGACGGCATCCAGGCAGGGATAGCGATCGCAGTGTGCCTGTGAATTGTGAATATGTCCAGCTGGGTTAAGTTGTCTCTCTTGTCAGGTTGACTGTGCTTTGCATACCAACACAAAGAAATTAACTACTGTATATTGAGCCAAATGCCCCTGGCAAAGCTTCAGAGTGGCATCGGTTCTCGATTGGCCTCTGATGTTTTTTTACACAGATCTTGATGCTGCATAATGCTTCCTCAGTGTGGACTTCTACACGGGAATCTGAGGGCTGGGCTATATATTCATATCAGTAGCACACTGCTGAAATGTCACACGTCAGTATCCGCAAATAATCGCCTGGTAGTTCATGTTCGATCTGCGAACCGGCAGAAAAACACAAAAGCTGGAACAATCTTGCTGATTGCACCTGAAAATGTCTCCCTAGGTTGAAATGACATGATGATGTCTACGTGTTGACCTGGAGGACTAACACACCTGTAAATATGCTGTTAGACAGAAAATATCAATTCTGAAGGAATAATTCATGGCTTATCACAATTTTTTTCATTTTCCACTCTCATTTCAAAAAGTGAAAGGAACTTATTTTAACAGACCTATACTGTGATACGTAGATTGATAATGCTGCATCATCATCAGAAAGCTGCAAACTCTGTCCAACTACCTAGTTTCTGCTGCCGAAGCAAAGTTCCTCAGGAGCAGCCTGCAGATTTCAAACTTAATTTCAACAATCTTAAAATGAAAGAAAAGGCAGATGGAGGCAGGTGTTGCCAGGACAGGACTGAATGTGGCATCAGCAGTGTGGCAACAGTCAGACGCACTTTAACAAGTGAGCCAAACATGCCATGTGTGGTTTGTCACCTTTGTTGTTAAAAAAAAGACTAGGACAGTAACAGAGGACAGTAGACTTCACCGTGGAGACAGTTATTGATGTAAACACGTACACACTTTCAGATTTCGATAATACTAATAACGGCGTTTGTATTTTGTGAAAGCCTGCAGTGGATTGCATATTTACCTCTAAGTCGAGTATATGTTTTACATGGATATGATATGTCAGAATCTCCCGCTGAATGAGCTGTCACACGCTGGAGTGCCTGCATGCGCTCTCGCATGTTTGCATTCTCGCCCCGTGTGTTTTTCGTTATGTTCACAGCCCCCTGTTCATGCTGTCCCATTTGTAAACAGAGATGAAATATGAATTATTTCATTGTCCCTCCAGCAACACCTCAGGTAGATGTGTTTCCGCGAGCTTTCATTTTGGACTTGTTTTTTTATTTTGTCCCCTGTCCTGGAATGCAAATCTAAATTTAATGCCATCGCTGTGCAAATAGCACCAAAGTGACCCTGCTCATTAAATATACATCTGACGCTTTCAAACTTGTTTCTCCAGTTGCGGTTTGTTCCCTGTTATTCGCTCTCGAAATAACAGTGATAATGTCCATTAAAGTACGACACCCATCATTTCACATCAGGGTGAGACGCTTGCACGCCCCTCCGTGAACGCACCGGTACCTACGTCACACTCCTTCAGAGACATGATGTGGTGGCACGAGCTCAAACATGCGACAATGTTCGATTGCAAAGTCTGTCAGAAAGAAAATCATTGAAATAACAGGCACCACATATAAAGTACGGCAAGCAAAGTGTGTGCTTCATGTCTGAGAAATCATTTCGTCCCTCTTGGTGGCAAATTATTATAATTACACAACAAATTACAATCAATGAATCAGGATAGATTAACTGTCTATTTCCATATTAGTGAAGTATTAGAAATGTTTTTTAGGAGTGCTGTCTCTAATTATATTACATTGTGTTTATTTTAAACACCATTACTTATGTAAATTGTCAGCGGGAAGTCAGAGCATTGTGACCTTGATAGCCAAGAAAGTGCCACAGATGAAGTGGAGTCACTGCTCCCTCGTGTTCCAGTTCTGCCGCAGTTAAGTCCGCTGGCACTGTGACAAACGCACAATCCAGTCTGACAGAAAATGTAGGGTTTCATCTCAGACACAGCTGGTACTCCTGGTGTTACTTTAACTCTTTCAAATCACTTCTGAATCAAACAGAATGTGTTACACTGTCTGAGGCTCAGCGGGCGTCCATTAACGGGAAAGTAAATCCTCTCATGTCATTATGAGACACGAAGCAGCTCCTTCAGCCGCAAAACTTTGAATTTCCTGATTATTACTTCACCTAACTATTTGTAGTTTTTGTTTCTATTTATTGTCTTACCTTATTTATTATGTATGTTTATTAAATGAACACAGCTTTGCTCAAGTTGTTAAAAAAAGGGGAAAAAAAACTTCCATTTGCTATTAAAATCTCCTCTGATTTTCTAAACATTTATTTAGTTGATCAGTGAACTGCTCCCACCCTCTTGTGCCTTGCCGACTTGTAGTTATATACTATATACAGGGGGCAGTGTGTGTGTGTGTGTGTGTGAGAGAGAGAGAGTGTGGCGGGGTCTCATTACCCTTTTATTACCCTCTCAGCTGGTGTTGTAGAGGCGGACCAACTTGAACGGCCCTCTGTGAAGGGTGTGTGGTAGCGGCGTGATGTTCCCTGAATGACAGTGGTAAAGCATCTACCTGGAAGTGAATGGGTTAACATCAACACATAATTCAAGCTAGACCTGCTGCATCTCCCAAAGATACCAAGCGATGCTTCGAGTGTCACGATGAGATGCAATAAGGATGAGAGATCTATTTGAAGAACAGGGAGTGTCGCTGACTGATGTCGGGGGATGTGAGCGTGTTTGCTGTCAAGCTTCCTTTGCCGCCGTTAGAACAACCCCCCTCTGTTCGACTCGCACACTGTGACAGTGCAGACACGCTGCACCTCAGTAACAGTACAGTGAACATCATACGACAAACATGCTGGCAGAGAGACGTATAGCCAGAGAAATCTCCTGCACGATGTTTGCGTGGGTCGTTGAGAGAGAAATTGATGGACACGTCGCAAAGGAAAGGCTGGACTGACAACGCAGGGGTGTGAACACTTACATTCTTACTGAGTCGATACATGATACACTGATATATTTACTTAGATGTTGCATTTTCTCTGGGAGAAAAAAAGCAAGTGTAGAAATTAGTAGAGATGTAGAAATATGGAAATTTGAAATTCCAAATGTGCCAGAACCCTGATTTAAATATATGATTAAACCCTCCATCGATCCCCTTTTTTCTTAACCTCAACCTCTGCTTTCTCACTTATTTCTGCAAGCCTCAAAGACAATAATGCATACTATATGAATTGAGGCTTGAATGCCGCCACCAGTTTGTACAGAGTGAAGGACACGGTGAGTTCCCGTGACAGAGTGTCTATCACTCTGGGAACAATGTGACCAAGGCCATGTACTCTTTAACCCTGCTTAGAGGCAGTGACGGCCACCTTTAACCAAACATCCCACGGGTCAGCTACTATTTGTTTGTGTCATGTCGACAAGTTCTCTCAAGGCTTTCTGAGTTGATGACTGTGCAATACATAAGGCTTGGTATGTATGTGCACAGTGTCCTGTGTGTGCGTGTCAAAAAAGACCTCACAAGGTTGTGCTCTTTGTGCCTCCCCTGATTAGTTAGTTTATAAAGACACTGACCACGGCTGCTGCATGATGGTTTGCCTCTGACTGTATGTTTACAACCGCTTCAGCGTTCAAGGTTCTTTATTTGGCATTTTGTTCCTGAAGGTTTTACATAACATGACATAAGTAAGGCGAAGTAATGGCGAAGGATCTATTCAATTACATCTTCTGAAGAAATATTGATGCTAATATCAGATAATAAACATTAAATTATGAGTGAATTCAAATATCAGCTGGAGCCCTACAAAAAAACTGCAGTAGCAAATGGTTGATGGATGAAACAAAATTAAAGTAAAAAGAAATCAAATATAATATGATATGATATAATATAATATAATAATATAATATGATAATATCATTAGCCTTATATACATATATACACATTATACACATGTTGTATAGACACAGAAAGCTCTGACACTTGACTAAAAGTTCGTAAAAATAATTCTTAAGACCCTCAAACACAACACATGAAAACACATCATAAACCAAAAAGAAGCGCGACCTGTTGCGGCAGCAATATAATGGAAACACAGAAAAGTATTGTGCCCATTAAGATCAAGAGACTCCAGCAGTACCGTCTTTAGCTCCTCAACCAGGATTCACTCATCCAGCAGCCAAAATACGACAAAAACAAACCACTAACAGTAATGCAACTAAAAATGGTGTCTTGTCACTGCTGTTTGTGAGGATAATCATTCAAATGGATATGTCCGATGTATTGTGAGAATGTCATTTTGTGTGACTCCTATGTGCAGGGTTTAATAATGAATGACCCTCCTCCTCCTCATTTGCCAACAAATTAAAAAAAATCACAATTTTTGGTGAATGCTTTGGGGTTAACACGATTGGAATGTGCCAGCTTGTTGCAGCTCTGCACAGTGTGACTAGGTCACACTGTGGCCATTAGGTGTTTTAAAGAATAAGATAAATTGTCTGGTCGCAAATGTTGTCCATGCTCAATGCATTGTATCTTTCTCTGAATATAGCTCTGCCCACACGGCAGTGGTGCATGATGGGTAGGCAATCAGCAGGCTCTCTCAGGACGCTGCCTTTTACGTAGTAAGGCCCACTTTGATGTCTGCTGCAGTAAACACAGGCAGCTCTCTTCCAACCAGTCTCCAGAGAGATGAGACCCAGCACCAGAACACTAATGAGCACATTAGAAGGAAGACATAGAAGGAGTTGTAAATGCAATTGTCTCTTGAGCTGTCTGTACTTAGGATGTTCCATCTATAGGACGAGTCCGCGTCCCGAAACATTCCAGTGCATCCGTTTCAGATTTGAACTTGCTGTTCACTACAATTAACAAATGTAAGTAACAACAATCGCAAAGCAGCACAAACTCAACATTTGCCTCTCAATCCATATATGACGATACTTTTACTATTTGACAAATTCAATAAGCGCAATGACATTTGCATGCGACATTGATTCAGTGCCCTAAGTTACTGTAACCTCTAACTAGCACAGATCTATATGCAATATTTCCCTCCATCAGAAACACAAAGATGCCTTCCAGTATGAGAGGAATCCTTTATTTAGCTAAATATGTTTTAGCTGCTTCCAAACCATTGATTGAAAGCGATTCGGTAGTTGAGATGGGAGGATCTATAGCCTCGGTATTCTCCACCAATTGCACTGATCTCTCATGCAGCGTCTACATCTGTGATCCCCCAGCCCGTAGGTACCTTTAAATTTACCGAGGGAATCAGCTATGTGGATGCCTTTGTGCAGCGGGGAAAGTGAGAGACATGAAAATGATTTCAAACACCCCAGGATGAATCATGATCCCATTGCAGCTGCCATTTATTAGCAGTTTCCACCGTAGGTTTTACAGCTACACAACAGTCTGAAGTTGATGGAGTTTGTCAGAGAAGTGCATTGAGAGGGTTTGTTTGTCCTGTGTAATGTGTTCATAAATGACCCTGATGGTTACTTGCATTATTGTCAGAAACTATTATAGTCATGACACCTTAATAACTAAGGGAAGTTCATTTCTGTGAGTACACAGGTAACGAGGATGAGCGCTAATTTTTGACAACGTCTCATGTTTTGTCAGGAGCCGTTTGCCATCCACAAAGAGTGCTGATATCTGTCTTTGGAAACAATACTTGACAGATTCCTTTAAATCACGTATTCAAGAGATGACAACACACAACGCTCGCACTGAACATTAGCAAAGCAGATCATCACCGTTGTGCTCATAATACATCATAGAAATTGAATAATTGCTCTATCAACTTGAAATTTCTGAGGGGAATATTTGGCGAACGGAGCACATCAATCCTATTTGACAGGTTGTTATTCAAAAACTGCCCATGTTTTGAATAAGCATCCTTGGAATGATTTTTTTTTTTTGTGCCATTTCCTGCCTGTCAAAATGATAAAAAGCAATCCCATTGGAAATTGACAGTCTGTATTGCTCAAGGCCAAACATATCTGAAGACAACTTGTTCCTTGATGGGCCGACACAGTAAAACATTTCCGGTAATTCCTTAAGACCTGAGAGGTTTCTTGTTTGTGGACCCACTCACTGAAGAATATATATATGTTTTTATTTTTTATAATGACGGCTGAGTGAATAAATACTTTTCATTCTGTTCAGATCGAGAAGATCCTGAAATGAGCATTTCCCTCACTTATTCCACTGGTTACAGGTTTGTAGTAGATCACGGGGTATTTCAAAGATCAGCTTTAGCACTTTTACAAAATAGCACAATATTTCAATTGAAGAGTGGTGTCGGCATCTGGGTACCAGCTGTGTGAAAGAGAGGAGTATTAAAAAGGTGCTTGTGTGATGTGCCAGTGAACGTCAACATAACTCATAGAGTGATTATCGCACATCTAGGGATACTCTGCACTCTGGATATTTGACAAAAGGAAATGATACGGAACCACTATTGGAAAGAATACTCAGGCGTAACGCTGGTCCAGGAAAAGCCTGGTTGAATTAATGAGGTACAGAATTGAAGTTTTTGAAGGCACAGATAAGATTACATGCCTCACAGACACTAAAAGGGTGTTTGGTATCGATATGACCTTGGCTTTTCCAGTGCGAAGCTATCAATGAATGGGCTTACACTGCAAAATCAATGTCCCCTTTGGTTTGGAAAGCTTTGTTTTTTGTGTTTGAAACTTGAACCACTGATCCAACGTAGCGTGCACCGTTGTATGCCTGACATGTCTGCATACTGCATGCGGCCTCTGCCTTTGTCTCGATAAAAGCTAAGGGGGACTATAGTCAAGTGACAGTTATTGCCAACCACAGGGGGACGTTGTGTTCTATTTTCTATTAAAGTTGCATCTTGAAATAGATAACCTTTTAAACTTTTCCCTCTGGGATTCCGTTGAATTAATAATATAAGATGTAAACCAGGGGTCTTTCAAAGCCTAGAGAGAGGAGTGAGTTCGGGTTCGAGGCCTACTTTCATATGTGCGGCACATAAATAACAAGTGATCCGAAGATGATTAGTAGTAATAATCTCGAAGCATAAAGAAAATGTCAGTTGCCTTCTGGTATTTTGAAGCATACCTGGTTATTTTGAGAGTGAACAGATAATCTGAACATCCAATACGATTCATCACAGTGAGTGTTTACAATTGTTTCTCTAAAACTTTCTCAAGGGTACCTGGTTTGCTTCCCGGCCTGGGCGTGTTTCTGTATGGAGTTTTCATGCTCTCGCTGCGTCTGTGTGGGTTCTCTCCGGGTACTCCGGCTTACTCCCACCTCCAAAAGCATACTGAGGTTAATTGGTCACTCTAAATTCCCGTAGGTGTGAATGGTTGTCTGTTCTCCAGCTGATGACTCGTCCAGTGTGAACCTCGACGGTCACCCGTTGACGGCAACGCGACCCGTGACCAGATCAAGCAGGAGAAGATAAAACTTATTGGAGTGGTGTCTCAGTTGGCCTCAGGAGCAACACATATCACACAGGCTGAACTGGACACAGAGGCCTTACAAACGCATGGCTGTGTATTTATTTTGCGACAACTGATTGTTCCGTGGAGATGAGAAAAGGCTGCTGACCTGCTGAAGTGTTGCACCCAGTTTCGACATCAAGGACGCGGCTCGACTCGAGCGGATACCCGATACGAGAAAGCTGAGAAATGCAGTGTGTTAAGTGTGCATCTCAAAAGTGTGTTTGCGCAAATAAATGGATGAAAGCTGAATCAGATGTGTAATCCCATTGTAATGGCAAAGCATTGAGTGTAATACCAGTCAATCCAATTTTCAATGCTTCACTACATGATGGGGTGAACCAGCTCTTGAGTAATAGTCCCTGAGTCAATGAACGTGTGTGAGCGCGTTTGTGTGTGCACCAGCATGTGCATTCTCTTGCATGAGTGATCCCGATGATACGTGAGCATCGACTAGCGCATGGCCGCACATGCTAGCACGTGATATTTATATGTTGCTGTGGCAGCTGCATATTTCCCAGGCTGGGGGAACCCTGCATTGCAGTGCTTGTAGACGGCCGCCATGCTCTTTATGTGAGAGGCTCAGGGTCAGACTGGCAGATGAGAATTCAATCGACATCACCCGGTTTTCTCTCTCTCCGTCTCTGCTCTGTCCATTCTGTGGTATGAGTATATTGTCCTTTCACTTGCTTGAAATCAGTTTGTGCTCTGTGTTTATCCAGCAAAACGAGATATTTTACGTCAACTTCACACTGTCGATTTGTTTTAACAAAGTCAGCAAATGCGAGTAAAGCTGGTGAAAAGCAGTCAGTCTTCTTCAGTCACAGGTTGAGTGGATGTTGATACAGAATTTTTTTGACCAGTCTCCAATGTAAGTAAACTGGTCTTAAATATTAAACTTTTTCAGAAGCTCTCAGACAGTTTTGCTCATTTGGAATGACCCTCAGGGATCTTTCATCTTTCATGGGCCATCCAATTCAAACTGCTGCTAGCTAGCTAGCTGATGCTAATCATATGCTGTTCCCACAAAAGCAATAATGAATTAAATTTTAAAAATGCCCTTCCTCCAAATGGTATTAATACTATTTCACTTCTATTGCTGTAACTCACACTAGATTTGTTTTAAATACATTAATGATAGTCTTGCTGTGACTACTCACATTTGTTGTGTTTGGACCTTTTTCTCACTCGCAGTAATTCACTTGAAGATGGTCCAAAAATCAAGCACCAGGGTTGACTGGTGCTAAAAGCTGCAAACACATCACCCCGGTCCTGACCTGTCTTCATTGACTCCCTGTTCATTTTCGAATTCAATTTAAGACCTTGTTGATTGCTCTCAAGGCTCTTAGCGGTCAGACAGTGTCCTATATCACTTCACTGCCTCTCAGCGCCTCGGCCTCTCAGGTCTGACAGCAAATCTCTCTCTCATGTCCCGCAGTCCTGACTGAAACTCAAAGGTGACAGAGCCTTTGCAGTTGCTGTCTTGTGGGAGTTGTCATGTGATTAGATGTGTTCCTTCCATCTCTGCCTTTAAATCGGAGCAGATGATCCATTTAGCTTCACTTGACTGTTTCACAAAGTAATATGATCAAGCAGAAAATGTTTAACAGTAATAAAATGTTACCTTTTTTTTTTACAGCAATGGCCCCCACACAGCCTAGTCTGCGTTCTGAAGTCTTCAAACCATGTGTGGAAGACAAGGACTTGGCCTTTTGTCTAAACGAGGGGGAGTGCTCAATCATTGAAACTGTTGCCGGGGTTCACAGACACTGCAGGTGAGTGCAACGCCAATGTGCATGCATGTGTGTTCCTGTGTGTGTGTGTCGCTTTCTTTCATTTCCGCTATTTGCCCTTCCCCACCAATCACTAGCTTTGAGGTCCGCTTGATTCAAGTTGGAGTTCTCTCATATTGGTAGAGACTGTGTTCTCAGGGTGACGAGATAAAGGGAAATCATAGTGAGCATGCCACCTGAAATGCACTGAGTGAAACCCGGGGGATGGGAGATGCTTTGATGCAAGTGAGTTCCAGCTGACATCCGAAACTTAAGAAAAGAAATGTTTCCAAGCCCAACCAAGGAGGACCTAAACAGAATGTAACAAAACCTTTCAGCAGTGTGGTGATAACGGTCTTACAAAATGTCTCTTAAGGTGTCTGATTTCTCTGATTTGACTTGTTTGGCATGAGGCACATGATGGTGGGTTGTAAAGAACTGGTGCTTGCAACATCTTTCTTTGATGTTACTTAAAAAGCAGCAGACACCCCTTCCCCCTCCCCCCTTGGGTTGTCTCATGTATGCCCTCGCTCACACCCAAACTGCTCACCATTGGTACTTTGAAGTAAACCCTTAAAATTCAACAGCATCAGGATCATGTTGTTAATTTGTTAATTAAGGAAGAAGCAAACACAGTCCTTCATATATGTAAGGCCCTTGACCATGACCTATAGACCTCTATCGATCTATGTATCTATGTACAGTATATGTGTACAGATGTATGTATGCATGTATATGTATATACACTACCGTTCAAAAGTTTGGGGTCACTTAGAAATGTCCTCCTTGTTGATTTTTTTTTTTCTCCAATGACGACAATGTTAAATGAATCAGACTGGTCTAGACATGTGGTCAATGACTATTCTGAGCTGTGAACATCTGATTTTAATGGAATATCTACCTCCACCTACAGAGGCCTTTTCCACCAACCACCACTCCTGTGTGCTAATGCTACATTTTGTTAGCTAATCATGTTAAAAGGTGGATGGGGATTAGAAAACATTTGCGCAATTATGTTTGCACACATGAAAACTGCTGATTAGAGAAGCTACAAAACTGGAATTGTCTGGATGACCCCAAACTTTTGAACGGTAGTATATACAGTATATATATATATGTGTGTGCATGTGTGTGTGTGTGCATATACAGTATATATATACATACAATCTGTACAGTACAGTATAGCTGCTTTGGACACTCAGCTCCTCTCTTCTTAGTGTATTCCTGCATTCCTGCCCCCACCCCCAACACCACCCCCAGTTCGCTACCACTTCACCTCTGCAAATGCTCTGATATACATGTTTAAAAATACATCACTTTAAAAATACATGATAAGAAATTTCCTAGTGCTGAATGGTGCCGAATCTGGAAACAGCTCATTAGTGAACCCTACCTGGAATTTAACGGCCCGAGTCCACAGAAAAGGTATAAATGACACATGAGCGTGTGTCAGTAACAGTAAATGTAAGCTCTGGGGGGGTGTAAAAGACAATTTCAATGTCTATTAGAATAAACAAATCTGCGAACGTTGTAGGAGATGATGAAGAAGAAGAGGAAATAACATTTTGTGTGCCCGAGCACAATATCGATTTGTGTTTTCTTGTACATTTACTTATCTCTATATCTCCCTGCATTGAAAGATGACAGCTAATGCTGCGGGAATAGTTACATAAGAGCAGGAGTGTGTGTTTTCTTCTATGACCACCAGTGTGACAGCAGCCCCATGCAGCTCGAGACCTCCTGAAACGACACCCTGGGCTTTCATTAGTTTAACGACTGCTTCGGTTAAACTAAGGAAAGACTGCAGGCGCTCACCTCCAGGCAGCTGAGCACATGTTGTGTGATGGAAAGATTACAGGCTTCATTTTATTTTTTTCCTGTGAACAGTTCAGCCTGTAAGTCAGATACAGTTGATTCATGTAGTTAGAAATCAGTGATTCGACGTATAATGTTCCTGTCAGCAGTGGAACTCTCTGTGCTTGTGATCATCATGACAAAACAGAGCCATTTTATTGACAGTCTGCAAAAAGTAACTAACCGCGACATTATTTTCTCGTGAATTTAAATTAAATTGGGGTCAAAGGTGGAGTAAGAGCTAACTGATGCATTGGTCCAGTGTGTTTTCGACAGCTCAATAACAAATACAGTACTCACTCTCTGCAGGATTTACTGTTGCATATGATGGTCAAACTGCTGGAGGATGCTTTTTCCAGCTTCCGACATGTGTTGAGATGAAAGATACGTGTCCGGCGAGCTGCAAAGAGCCGCAGTGGTAAAGCCTGTTGGGATTAAGTTTGTGAAAATAACATGTCGGAGATCAGTGTTGCACAGTTTCAAGTCAAATTCTGACTTGTGATGTCGAGACATTCAGACATTTCGACATTAATGGGATGTTGCACTGCAGCATGTTAACTGAAATGTGAATGGTGTAATATAGAAGCAACTCATGCGCACACAGACATCAGAGTCTGGAATATAATATGATATTTTTGGCTCCGTCAGTGTTCTTTGCCAGTCTTTTGTTGACATTTCTCACTGGCCATTTTCCCATGAGAGAGGAGTTGTTACTTTGAGACATATTCGGCAGGTTTAAAGAGCGTTGATGAATCATCCCATAAGCGGGGCTGGATCCTCTTCCTGATGACAGCAACAGCTGATCTCCTCGGTCTGTTCTCACCGGCTGCTGCCTCCTTTGACGTCATCTTCTCCTCCAGGCCACAGAGCAAAGGGCATAATGTATGATTGGAGCTTATCCGACACTTGACGAGAAAAGATGTTTGAACGCTTGAATCATTGGTAGAGAACACACTTTGGACGTGGGAATCAATTTATTTTGTTATGAAACAGCCCCCTCCCCATCCCAATTCTGCAGAATGTGCATGTTTGCCAATGCTAATAGGACACCAAAAATAAACATGCAAATTTGAGGCCTACTTCCACATCAGTGCCGTGGCTCCTGATTCACTAAGTGCAATAAATCTTCAGGAATACAAAGATCTTGTCCAGTTCTAAATTAAGTAATGCGCACAGACAATACTTCACGAGGCCGTTACTCCAACGGCCTTTGAATGTTCTCTGACGTGAGCGGAGAAAGCAAACGTTAAAGAAAGATAGTGGAGATACTGGACGCTGATTATAGTAAAGACTATTTTCTAGGGTAAGCAAATGATGCAAAGATGTTCACATTTTGCATTAATTACAGTTTTAGTCAAAGTAAATGGATTGCCTGAGAAATGTTTTCCTTTCTTAAATAATGATGATTCTTACAATGAATGGTCAGCCACAAATCTAAGTAACATCATATCAACATCATCAAACAATGATCAGGAATACGTTTCACATGTGAGCGCGAGTGGCTCAAAGCATGCACAAGGTAGTTCATGTCTGCTATTACCATGGCAACCTCCTTCCCTCATTAGTGCAAGGCCAGAAACAGGAAGAATAGCTGTTGACGATCTTAAATTGTGCCTGCAATGACAGGAATACATTTAGCCTTCGCTTTATAATCTGTGATTGATCAGACATTAACAATAATTGCCAATTTAAGTGTCATGTGTTGCGAATGATGAATGAGCGCATTTGCACATTTGAACGCTTCACCCAAAGATATGTAAATGGGGATTGATTCGTTTGCTGCTCCTACATATTTACCAGATGACAATTAAAAGTCATCATGGCTGGGACATCGCGGGTAAAGGTCCCGCTTCAAATCAATACTAATCTAGAGCTTACAATAAATTCCTGCTCTCACTCAGAATGTTACAAAACCTCCCTTCGAAGCAGCTGTTGTCCGTTTTTCCACATTGATTTGTGAAGTCCCGCGAGCCGGCGACAGGGTAAACACAGTTTTTGATACGTGCCTCTGATTGCGAAGTAGAGAGCGAGATGACACATTTCTCGGTGCTACCATGCAACTCAGCCCGCTCGCAAGATTGAGCACACAGATGCAAATGTGACAAAGCCAAAAGGTGGAGGAATACATTATC
Organism: Aeoliscus strigatus; assembly: GCA_901007665.1. NCBI lineage: Eukaryota > Metazoa > Chordata > Actinopteri > Syngnathiformes > Centriscidae > Aeoliscus > Aeoliscus strigatus. The sequence goes on from CAAKHB010005383.1 coordinate 309,683, forward strand.
AACTGAGCCATCATCCCCAATCATGTCACCTGTTTTCCTCTTCCTCTGTTCAGGCGCCCACGCAGTTTTGTAATTATGACCTCTGAATGAAACACTACTTTCCCCCAGAGGGAAAGAAGCTTCTCCCGCCAGAGACCCTGAACAAGGGAATATATGGCACTTTAAATTACATTAGCATCAGAAGACATGTGCATGTACTTGAGATTCTCCAAGACCAGATGGCAAACATTTGTATGTGAAGAGACAACCGGAGCCCGTCCCTGAGATCTTGTTTACTCTATTTAACATTACAAACAAGGGGAATATTTGCGTTGGGGTGGTTCTTTGCTCTTTTGTGCGTCGTATCTGGCAGCACACACATTGATCAATGCGCGTATAACATTCATTTACTAAAGAAAACAGAAATGGGATCATTAATTCATCTTCTCATGTCTCATCCAAACCTAACTCGCGTCGGTTGCCTCTTGAAGTTCTTGTCTCTTCGTCTCTGCTTTCTTTTTCTTCTGCAGCATCCCACACGTCAAAAGTCTTGCCCTCTCCAGACAAGTTGACAGACATTTTGCTTGTCAAATGTCACTCGTGCACTGTTTAGTGTTGACATGGGTAACCTTCAGCCAATCTACGTGCGCACAGCGAATCAGAAAAGAGTATTCATCCAGACCATGGTATAATCACACTTGCAGTACACACAAAAAAACCTGTTTTCTAGAGCTGCAGCTCCATGTTACACACAAATGTACTTTTTATTGGTGCAGTTGTCACAGGAAGTGCAAGAGAGCGGCGCTCACTACTGGCGTCGTTCATCAAAAACACGTCGACAGAGGGAGACAACAGTCACGTTCAGCACTTTTTGACAGCAGATTAGTTTGAAATATTGCAGGACGTAATGGAACGGTCAGCAGCAGCCACAGCGAGCGGTTCGATGAAGAGCTGCAGGCGACAAGCTGCGGCGTCTCAGCCAGGTCGCTTTCACTGTGAGACAAATGCCACCGAAAATCACATCATGCTTGCTCACGGAATTAAGAGAAAGTTATTTCTTAGCTGCATTATATCAAAATATATATACAGTATATATATACTGTTCCCACTGCAGGTCTTGTCAAATCAAACAAGATTAAAATCCTCCACTGGTACAAGAGCATTTCGTTAAAGTGCGGACAACAGGAAGGAAGGTTTGTATGTGTGTAAACAGGAGCAGAGCACAACAGACATTTGACTCCCCCATTGCTTGAACATAAAACCAAATTAAGGCCTTATTACCTCTGGAAATATGTCATAGAAATAAGTGATTATTCTGCGAGGATACCCTCCGTTCAGCTTTGCCGTTATTGACGATACACCTGTTGTAGTTGAAGATTTTGGTGCTGACCCCAGCAGCATCAGTTGCACATGAAGTTAGCCTTGGTTGTTGTACAATGTAGAAGTTGGATTACACACACACACACACACACACACACACACACACACACACACACACACACACACACAGCTTCATCATAGCGGAGCAAGAATCTTTCTGCATCCAGAAATAATGAAGATTTCATTTGCAAAACTGTTTTCAACAGAATGTTTCCTGTCTGGTAGGCACAAAAAAAAACACACACTAGAAAGAAGCGAGTCTGTGTTGCAGATGATGCAAAGCTGCTGCAAGTTAGATTTGTAGTTGAAACAACTGAATGATGTCACATCGGCAATGTGTAACACAGAAAGGAAATAATAATAATTGGATCCCACATATTGTGGGAGTATTTCCATACACTCTGGAATCCTTTGTTATGGCTTGGATGGTTGTTTTCACTCAGATTAATATGTCAATCCACTATAGAAAAACAGGCTGTGTTACAGTTGCAGAAGTTAAGAAAAGCATTGATAGGATTTATAGGAATTCAAACACTTAGCATTTTCAGTGGTGATTGTTAACGAGATATGTTTTAACGTCTTTGTTCTAATGTACATAAATTACATCGTTGTGGTGACCTGTGTTATGTAGACCAGTCATGGTCGTTTGATAAAACTATTAATGTGTCATTTATGGGGGTTGAGAAAGAAGACTTGAAGACTGAAGAAAGAAATAAGAAATATGAGTAAGTAGTGATCATTAATCAAAAACAGAACACTTCAAAAGTTCAACTTTATATCTTAACTTAGTAGTTAATAGTAGTTGATTAGCTTCACACTGAAAGCTTCTTAGTGTCTGTGAATGGACCAAGACTGTAGGAAGGTTTGAATTGTTCATGTATGTGTGCGTGGGTGTGGTATGTGTAGCATTGCCATGGCAACGTCTTCCATTGGCGTATAAGTGTATGTACTGTATGAATGGGTGAATGCGAGGCCATTGTAAAGCACTTTGGGCTGCATGAAGGTGCAAGGTGAAAATCAGTATATATGTGAAGTCCATTTACCGTTAACAACGTAACGAAAGCAGGAAGAATATTTGTCGACGAGCGTAACGTGTGTCTGTGCTGGAACAAATGCTGTCGTCACTTTTGGTGCATTAAATTGATCAGATGTGACCAGTAACTGCTCATCTTGTCAAAAATCCATGATCCAAATTTGCACATTTGACTGCACGCTGGACTGATAGAACATATCACATTCAATGAGGAATGACTTTGATATAAGTCATTGTACAAACCAGCTGGGCCGATGGATGCCCAGGATTTCATCAGAAAATGCTTACACTGTGTGTGTGTGTGTGTGTATGTGTGTGTGTGTGTACACATCCAAATGCCTGAGGGGACGTGTTCATCTCCCCCTGGCGTGGAAGCACAAACTTTACAAAAAGAATCAACAATTCAGCAACTCCATGAGGAATGAGACTTTTGCTATTGGTAGTTTGCTTTTTGGTTGGCTTGAGCTTCAGGACAGCCTCCGTGTGTGTGTGTGTGTGTGTGTGTGTGTGTGTTATTTCCCCAGACCCAGGAGACGATGGCAGGAGTATTAACAGAATCTGACAAAATGAGTCATATAAATGAAGACCACAGCCTCTCAATTTCCCCCTCCTGTTTTTCTTCCTCTCCTCTCCTCTTCCTTTTTTTTTTTTTTTTCTTTTCTACGGGGAGCCAGTTCCAGCGATTAAATTGTCACTGCACCATCAGACCTTGACAGGCTGTGCTAATCCACGTCGCTGTCGCTCCTGTGCTGATCCATCCTGCTAGGAAGGACGTTCTTCAGGTTTTAAAGCCAATGGGCCGTGTCCCCCGCTGCCCCACCCAGCCGTCGTATGAAAGCGACACATTTAACAACATGGAAGCAGACTTACCTGCAGCAAATGGCTCTTCTTCGGTGCTGAAATCAGTTGACGTAATAAAAAAGAAAAAATCGATAAATGCACATATATGACGTGATCATGAACACGCCGATAAGAGAAATAGATTCTTATACGCACACATTTACTTTTATAGTGCAGTTACAAACAGGTGTATATATAAAGCTGGGGTAAATCAATAAAAAATCAGCATGGACCCTTTCAAAAATGCGAAAACAACTCACTTTTACACGGCTTTCTTCCAATATCTCAGTATGTAGACCTTTGTCAGGACGGTGCTTTGCAACAATAATGACTCCCATTCATTTTATCCACCTCCAAGCATTAAGCATTGGTTGACTGCATAACTGGAAACCGCCATGCCTGTTCCTGTCAATGAAATGATTAGGCGCTTGGCAACATCATTGATCAGTGCAAAAATGAAGGGTGCTGGATGATCAATGGTTGATCAATGGGGGGAACAAAAGTTATTTATATAGTTAACAGTTGATATTTACTTCCATTCAGCTGAGTATAGGTTTTTGTTACTCGGGGAAAGTGTTGTTTTGATAGAATGGACGTTTGAAAGCCGAAGCAAGCACAGGACCGGGTGACACAAGCCAGAAATAAGGGCTGGATGCTATTGTCGCTCTCATGGTTGAGTGTATGCTTATTAAGTGGTGGGTAGTAAACCAAGATTCACAGCGGGGCCCAAACTTTGGAGCATGAATGGGACTGTGCGCCTGTCGGCGGCATGTAATGTAGAACATCATCTCCCTGCTGTGATAATTGGAAATTCCTGGAAAAGTCAAGCAGTTACGCACAACTTACATCAGCTAAAGTCTATCTGTTGAGAAAATGACACCATGTCAACTGGATATGATGTCATCTCGTAAATGCTCCATATTGTTAATGCTGTGACCAGACTATGTGAAATCAGCCTGATTTTTGACCTGATGTTGTTGCACACGCACACATTTTCCTCACATCCAGAATGACGAATAGGCGCCATTACCCGGTGCAGCGTGGCATAATTCAAGATAAGTGTCTTGAACCGAGCATGTCAGAACCGTAGAGTACGATGAGCATGTTGCTTTGGATTCTTTGAAATGTGTGCAGTCGTGGGACATCTCCACGTGGGTCGACAGGTTCTGATCAGCGATAATACCCACAGGTTAGAACTGTTTCCATTCAACCCCTGTTGAATGAATTTCAACCGTTTCCATTTGCAAGTATCATGACTTCATGTAAACTGAAGTTGAGCTAAATATGAGTGGGCATCAAAGAACCTCTGGGCTTGACGTGATTCGAGAATTACTACTTGATACGCCCGGCAAAATAGCCTATCTAGTTGTCAGCTAGTTCTCATATTTCCTTTCATCAACAGAACATCAGAGCAAATGACCGTTATGTTGTTTGCAAATTTTCACACATTCACCAGAGTTGTTCTTCAGCAGGTGTCAAATAAGACAAGTGAATGAGTTTGGAGGCACAAGGCAGCAGAGAATGGGAACAGGTGTGAATTACAATCAGAAAATGAAAGTGTATTGACGAGAGGTGTTTGCCCAAGGTGATATTTACCCATCAAATGAAACTACGGGACTCTCTCATTCGTGGTGTCTTCATTCTGTGCTACATGTTTTCACAGGAGGCTTTGCTTTGGTTTTGTCTTGCCTCATGTACCCCCACCCCACCCCAACCCCCTCCTCCTTTTTAGGGATAGAACACTTCTGAATCTAATTTGAATTTAATCAAGTAATGGAGCAATCGAAAGGAGACTCAGAGCAGTGGAACAAATCCCATTGTTCCACCTCAACCTGTCGCAGGCTGACATCCATTATCAAGCAACAGTCAGGTTTATTGCCTGTGCGACGCTAAGTGAAACAGCAGGCAAACTACGGATAAATATTCCTTCAATATACATCGGTGACTAACAAAGACGGTCTGTAAAGAAAACAGCTATTGTGACACATTGGGGAAAAAATGAGAAATGTGTCAACGTGACAATCATCCAGAGGGGTGAGTTCCTCTGTTTATTTTGTAACATGCAATTGTCTGGACGCTGTGTCTTCTTCAGACAAGAACTAAAAACTCTATTCAGATTTGAAGAACGTAAATTCTCCTTCTCATCAACATTTCATTACACAGACCAGCGCGAGGAATCATTGCAAAGGTCAGGTCATGCATATCAATCGAACTGAGCAGGGAGCGCTCCCATTGCAGCTGCAGGGTGCAAAGGGTTAATTCCCAGCTACCGTAGTATTTGTCCTTTTTAGATTGCCAGAGGAAACTTGACTGCAGATTCACATCCCTCGTGTCTATATGAACACCCTCGGTTGCCAGTCAGAGACGTTCTTGTCAGAATGTTTTATTTTATGAATGAAGATGCACTTTACTGAAACTGTTACAATTACTATGCGCGTGTGTATGTGTTTACAAACTTGTAAAAAGATTCATGTCCTATTGTACACCATGTCCTATTGTACTCGTATTAGCTATTGTACTCCGTATTACCTGTTGCTGACACCAAGTAATTTACCACATAGATAATGCCTTCATGTTCCTGGTATTCAAACTGAACCATAATGTCTTCCTGATTTATGGTCATGGGCACAGCAGAGGCAGACCTAACATGAATCCTAACGCTGTCTCGCAGCTATACGGCGAAACGGTTGTGTCGTTAGATGTTCCCAAAGTATTGAGTGCCTTGTTTAACAGCATTACAGTCAACGCTGTGCTCCGCTCACAGCGACGCCGCAGCAGTACAAAGTACAGGATCAGTGCAGTTGTTTTCCTCAAGGCGCCAAGAAGCCATTTCTCCCGCCTAAAGGTGCTAAAACATTTGCTGCTCACCAGCATTACCAACAAAGTAATCTACCTCTTCACGCTCAGTTCGGTTCCTGATATAATTTAAAACGCGCAGGTCCATTTGCTGCCCATTGGAGTGAGCGGATGGTATTTTCCTCACCTTTCCATTAGCGGCATATTTTCTGACACCGATTGCATCATTCGATTTGGCTGTGGGATAATAAAACAATCTTTTATGTTAAGTTGAGCACTCGTCAGATTTGTTGGTGTCTTGATCAGAGTGAATTCTGAGTGGGGAAAAAAAAAGCGGTCCGACTGCCCTCTTAAGTCACCAGTCACTACCCCGATGAGCATGCCCTCTACAGGGCACTGGGTGCACACTGACAACGTTTGACCTAACGTCTCGTGTTTGCAGACGCAGATTGGCTGACCCAGTTGTTAGTGATGTAATTTCCCAGTGAAAAAACATGTTATTTACATTCCAGTTTCATCACAACATAAAAAAAGATAAAAGCTGCTGTAACAACCAACCCATTGGTAATGAATAAAGTGAAAACATCAAAATCACGTAAGTGCTACGAAAACAGTAAACAACACAACCCAATACTGTAAGCCACCATATTGAATGCTGTCCTCCGTGTTCTATTTTGCAATTTCCTGCTTGAAAAAATACATGGATTTTGATTGGCTGTAGAGATTACAGTCATTTTTCAAATTGTGAAAATGTAGATTATAACCACTTTAAATAGTATTTGTTCATTTAATGAGCAGCCATGTTCATTTAACTTATAATAAATGTTTTGATGAATGCAATGATTCACTTCAGTTTTACAAGAAGGAAGCAAAACGCTTTGAGACGTAATGAGTGTAATCAAATATAGATGATGACAAGTCGGCTACAAATAGTCTGAATAATGGTCACTTTATCTTCCTGCCTTCTATTTCATACTGAACACGTGCAGCCAGAACTAGATTTGTCTTCAAAGTGAAGAAAATATTACAGTAGCTATCACTTTCCCACTTTCTGTGTTAGCTGCTTTCATGTACATAAATAAAGTTTCATCATCTTTGAATATCACCAACATAAAAGGCAGCTAAAGCCTCGTCTTCTGTTCAAAAAGAGCAATTCAATTAAATGCTGACAGCTTCAAAAGACGATAATACTCCATTCTGGTGATTATACATCTACGGCTGTTGTACTCCTGTCGGCACCAAGACTGGAGAGATGTTGTGCGTTTTCCAAATGCTGCGATGAATGCAAACGTTTTACAGGAGAGCATGACAGTGACAACGTGTTTTGAAATTCCTTTGGGTTTTTTGGGATGTTGACGGCCCTGAGTTATAATATTTTGTGTTTGCGTGTGTGTGACAGTCTTCTGCTTGTCAGTGGTGTTTCAATTAATCTCTGCAGAAATGAAATTTGTGGAGCATCCTGCCATCTCTAATTAGATGTTGTCACTTTGTTGCTGGTATGAAATTATTTTTGAAGAGGGTCCGTTGTCGAGCAGCTTCCTTTTCACATTTCCCACCCTGTCTGTTTTCCAAGTCAAGTAGTGACTATTTGGCTAAAAACTGTGATTCATTTTCTTTTTTTCATTGTCATTGTAGGGGATCCTTTGTAGGCTAGCCGAACAAATTAAGCACGAAAGTTAATAGAGCTCTTTTAACTTCTTGGAGGTGTTGTTGAGGTACTTGTCACACACTGTTGCAAATTACCGTACAACTATACTGCCTTATGTGTGTGTGTCTGTGTGTTTGCATGTGATTCAACTGCAGTTTTCAGTTTTTGTGCTACTCAGGGGATGTTGTGCAGTATTTGCAAACTCACTTGCACACAAACAAGCACCTCATAGACTCCAGTACACTGGGAGCTGTCATAAGTCCGAACAGAAGGTTAAGCTTTCTAATTGATGTCCCGAGCTTCCTTAATCACTGCTTGTGTGAGAGAGCAGAGACCTGGGAAGGACTGAGAGAGAAAGAGCGGGAGATAAAGTGAGAGAGGGAGATTAGAGTGGCTTGACAAGGAAAGCCTTTCAAGTTTGGAGGTTTGAAGTGCTAATGACATGCAAATATGTGCAAATGAGAGTGCAACCACCCTCTAAAACTCACGCCGAATACGCCGAAGCAGAGTAAAAAGTCCATGCTTGTGTTTGTCCATAAATAGTAAAAGTTTTGGGAGTTTAAGTAAAAATGAAACAGAACAATACGCAAGTATGTTAAGCACTTTTTGTAAATGACACAACAAATATAAAGATATTGCAGAGACGATTGTACTGTATGGCCTTACATGAATGGTTTTTATAGCAGCTTGTCAGTGGCAGCTGATGTTGTGGCGGGGTGGGGGGGGTGACAAGGCTGAGTTTAATCACACACAACAGACTCAATAACGCTGCTCAACTTCCAAGACAGCACTTTTTACTGCAAATGACAAGACAAATACAGGGATGAATGAGCAGATCAATGATCCAATTACCTCATCTGACACACACACACACAAACCCATACACGGCGTGGGGGAAAGACGGCCAACTAATCCATTTCACAGCAACTTTGATGAAAGTTTGCTCATAACACTGAATAATTAGTGAAAATGAGAGACACTGAGATGAATAATGAGGAAGAGAGAGTAATATGTGTCCCATAATACAGCCAGACATCTTTTAAAAGCACCTTTTCATGTGTGATTCATGGAAAACGAATGTTTAGCTATGAGTCTAAAGTCATATTTGGATGGGATTAGTTTTATCCAGGTAGGTGGGTTTATGTCACTTTACCACAGGTGATAGAAATGGTCAGTTTGCTGATATAAGAAATATCAGTCAAACTACTGAGTAGGAGGGCTCAGTCCATTCACCAGGAGTAGCAAGACACGGAAAGTGGCGACAACATGAACAAAACAAAAGAAAACGTGGATGAAGCAGTTTATACTGGACAGAAATGTACCAGCTAATTGTTTCCATATGACCAAGATGTTGCTGTGTGTCAATTAGACAGGTTACGATCAGGAAAGCCTTTATAATCGCTCCCAACCGTCACTCCCAACCAGGCTTCGATGGGGGGATGTCGCATTGGATTGTGGGGATGGATCAGTCTGGTGAACGTTGGCACGGCAAAGCTCCAGTTTGCCACCCATCTGTTGTTAGCAATTGGCTGTGTACCGTTATTATCATTATTTTTATTGTCAGTTTTTATGAATGAACAGTAATCATCGGAGCAAGGCGGCGTGCCACAGCTGCCGTGCAACACGGTGAGCTGAAGGAAGCTTTCGACCGGCTCAGTGTGCTCTAACAAGCTGCACATGAGATGATTCTAGGAAACTTTAACATTTGTCACTGGATTAAATGTATTCTTAAAATTCTGGTATATATTTTTTTAAATGCCATTGTGTTCTAAGTAATATTGTAGAAAATAGATTGTTGGATGACTGAAAAGTCCTCAACCCTTAATACCGCATTAGCCTCCAAGCATCGCATTAATTCTGGACCGGTCCGCCACCTCCACATCATTTGGCTCGTTTAAACTGCTAAATCCTCCTCTCTCTCCACCATCCATTTGTTTACTTTGGTTCTTTGCCATTTCATGCTACACTGACCACATACTATCAGGCCATGTACCAGCTGGCCACAATGTTATATGGCAGGCAGTAGACAAGAATATATGGGCCCGCTGATAAGAACTGCTAGTCGAGTCGAGGGAAAAGATGAGGTGAGACCTCGTATCTGTACCTGGAAAAAGCCAGAAAAAGCTGAGTTTGATTCTCAGTGGCATTCTTGTACTGACACACACACACACACACACACACACATATTGTTTGTCCATTCAAAAATATTTCAATAGCTCAAGCGAGAATCTCTCTGTCCTCATTAATCTTTGTGTGTTGGAGTTTTGAAGAAAAAAAATATATATTAGTGTTTGTTTCTTTGTTTGTTCTCCTCTCCATGTCCCATCAGACGACTGTGTCCAGAAACACGTAGAAACTTCTAATGATTTTTTAAAAATGATCGGATCATGGGTGGGTCCTCAGGAGTAAGAATAAAGAACAAGCATTCACAGTCCTTTCCACTGGGCTGAGCTCTCAAGGAACCAATGAATCCTATAGATTCTTTTGTAGAAATGCTTATATTTAAACTCACTTGATGAGCCACTTTACTTGTGTGTGGTGTTTAATTGCCTTCAGTCCAACAATGATGGCTCAAAGTAGCGCCCCATTAAAAGTTGGTCGAACAGTTCTTAATAATATTACCACAAACTTTGCCAACACAGAGCCTTTATCCACAACAAGTATATTTCCATATCAAATGTCTGGATTACTTATTCTCTCCCTTTATTTAGCAAATTAGAGATACAATTCAAAGGCCCCCTTAGCTGCATTTTCTTACACAAATCACCAATCCTAAAATATGCATTGCTAATATCC